>JAAVTI010000113.1:0-131611 GCA_011947335.1 Phytophthora constricta | reverse complement strand
AACCTATTTGGCTGTTCGCAATAAGTACTATTGGCCTAGGATGTCAAAGTACATTCAGCGCTACGTCAACACATGTGAAATGTGCCAGCGCAACAAGGCTAGGCAAACGAAGCCTCCAGGCCTACTGCAATCTCTAGATATTCCGAATGGCAGATGGATTGACATATCGATGGATTTCATTGTGTCACTGCCAGGGACGAACGATGGCTTTAATGCTATCATGGTTAT
The DNA here is from genome assembly GCA_011947335.1 of Phytophthora constricta. Lineage (NCBI taxonomy): Eukaryota > Oomycota > Peronosporomycetes > Peronosporales > Peronosporaceae > Phytophthora > Phytophthora constricta. The sequence continues at coordinate 131,383 of JAAVTI010000113.1, read as the reverse complement.
CGTCGACCGTCTAACCAAACGCGCCAAATTCATTGCAACAAAGACGACAGACTATACACAAGAGATCGCGAAAACGTTCATGAAGAACTATGTGAAAGACCACGGTATGCCGAAGACCATTGTGTCCGATCGCGACACCAAGTTCACGTCCAAGGTTTGGCAAGCTATTGTGACTGCATTGGGAACGCAGCACAATCTGTCATCGGCGTTCAGGCCACAAACGGATGGACAAACAGAACGAACGAACCGTTTTATAGGAGACTATCTCCGAGGTGTCGTTAACCCATCACAGAATGATTGGGACGAATATCTCCACTTGGCAGAAATTGCCTACAATCGACGTGTACACTCCACAATTGGGATGCCACCGTTTGAAGCGGATCTTGGGTATGTACCCTACATGCCAGATGATGTGGCATCAGATCCAGAGTTCAAGAAGTTAGAGAAAGCAGCGCAAGAGTTCTTGCTTCGTCAAGAAACTCTACTCAAGGTCGCGCAAGACCGTATGAGTGAAGCGCAGGAGCGTATGAAGTATTACTACGATAAGAACAGACTTGTTCAGAACTTCGAAATAAATGACATGGTGCTATTAGATGGAAAGAATTTGGACATCCGTCACAAAGGATATGCACAGTCGAAGAGAAACTCGCTCCAAGATACATTGGACCACTCCCAGTGTTAAAGAAAATTTCGAAAGATTCCTATGAGTTGGGACTATCGAAAGGACTGAAGATGCACCCGGTATTTCATACGTCACTACTAAACCGTACCACAAAGACAACAAGCGTAAGCAGAAGGTGAACAAGGTGGTGTTAGCCGACGGCTCCGAGGGACAACTCGTTGAAGCTGTTATTGGGCATCGAAAGTACAAGGGAAAACCGCAGTGCAAGATTTGGTGGCTTGGTGAAAGCAAAGAAGAAGCCACTGGGAGCCCGTGGAAAATCTAAAGCAGATTCCCGGACTCATCGACCTCTACTGGAAGTCCAAGAAGAACAAGAAGCCATTTTCGAAATAGGCGTCTTCTTCTTTGAAAGGAGGTCATGTGACGAAGTCGATGTCAGTGGCAGCCATCGCCACCGACGTCAACCATGTCAAATTTGCATATGTTTATTACAAAATTTACGTACTGCCTATCCACAAAGTTTGTGGCCGCACACCAACCTTCAAGGTGGCGACCGTTCAAAGGTACAAGGACATCATTGGTCCAAAACCATCCGAGATAAGAATCCAGATCGGTAACTGGATTCCTCACCTTCGTTCAAGAACTGCAACTTGTTGCAGCCAAGAATTAGGATAGCAGTTGATAGATAGCCTATACATTTGGGATTTAGGAAGAGATAGGCACTGGATTTTCGTAGTGAAGCTCGTAGAATTCCAGTAGGCAGCAGATAGCTGGCTGGAGCCGCTAACGTCTCATTCAATCTCACTTTTCAATTTCCTCTCCAAGCGTCAAGTCCCTTACAGGGCATCGACCTCCGCGCTTCCTCGGCTACTACTGTGACAACAGAGGAATGCATTCCTTGCCCTCCTTTTCATATGACTCACGTTTGAGTTAGTTTACTCGAAACGGATTGCAAAACATCGAGTTATAGTAGACGAAATTCGTGGAACTAACAAGCGCCGTTGCTGTTGCCGGTGGTCAGGTGCTTATTGTATGCAAAGAGTAGGTGTACAGTTGACGAGAAGTACCGATACTTCAGGTGGTTCACCCTTGCGCACCAGAAGACGGAATCCTCAAAAGTTTCCAGCATATTATATTCCGATCAAAGAACTGATTGGTTTCTACTGACCAAATGGAAAGTTGGAACTTAAAGAGAGAACTGCAGCGCGTATGGGTTTGCTTTTCAGCAGAGCTATAAATCAAGGTATAGAACATAGCATGAGTCGCCACCATGTCTATCCTGGAACGTCTGGGCTGGTAAAAGTTGGACGAAACACCCTAAAGGTATTTGGCACGCATCATCTCGGTTCCATCCAGCTTCACGAGCTCGAACACCGGCGGCACGAATCTAGCGTCAGTCGTCATGATTCATTTAGCATATCATGCTTATCCTAAAGCGAAAAGTTGACATTTAGGCTAGTAAAAGTTGGAGGAAACACCCTAAAGGTACTTGGCACGCATCATCTCAGTTCCATCCGGCTTCACTAGCTCGTACACCGGCGGCACGATTGCGTCCATCTTGGCCTTCACCTCCGGGGTGATCTTCTCCACCGCTTCCAGTGCCTTCAAGTTCTGCTCCAGCTGAGGAAGGGTCTTGGCTCCGATCATGACAGTGGACACGTTCTCGTTGCTGACGCACCACGCGAGCGAAAGCTCCAACAGAGAGATGCCCAGCTCCTTCGCGATAGTCTTCAGCTTGTCGGCCTTGGCCACACGCTCCGCGAAGTCAGGCGTGGCAGCCTTAAACATTTCACTCGACATCCGAGAACCTTCCGGCGTGTCTGAGCTGTACTTTCCCGTGAGGATGCCGTACGAAAGAGGCGACCAGGTCGTGAGACCCAACTTGTACTTCTTGTACAGGTCAATGTACTCGCAGTCCACCTTCGAGCGATCAAGCAGATTGTAGACCGGCTGCTCCACGATAGGGCGAATCAAACCAAGGCGGTCGGCGATCTCGCACGCCTCGATGATCTGGGCAGCCGACCACTGACTGGTGCCCCAGTAGAACGCCCAGCCTTGGCTGATCACGAAGTTCATGGCGCGCACCGTCTCTTCGATCGGCGTGTACGGCTCCGGTCGGTGGCAGAAGATGACATCGACGTAGTCTTGGTCGAGTCTGGCGAGCGACGCCTTCGTGCCCTCGATGATGTGCTTGCGGCTGAGGCCCAGCTCGTTGGGCCCGTCAGCACCAAAGATGCCCTTGCTGCCGAAATAAATCTTGGTTGTGATCACGAGGTCTTCACGGTTCCACGTGCCCTTCTCGATGCCCTTCTTGATAGCAGCGCCCATGTTCTTCTCAGCGAGCCCACTCCCGTAGACTTCCGCATTGTCGAAGAAGTTGATGCCGTGCTTGAAAGCGAGCTCCATCATGTCGTACCAGGCGTCGGCCGTGTACTTCTCGTTGACATCCATCCAGCTGCCGAGCGAGAGCTTGGACACCAGCAGACCGGAGTTGCCGAGGAATCGGTACGTCATGCGGGACTTGTTGTCGGACGAAGCCATGGTGCTTGAGTGGTTGGGAGGGGATCGATGTGCTCGAGACTAGTCGAATTGCAGAATGGCATCCACAGTCGAATAGTATAGTATCACGTTGTGCATCGTGAGCCCGGCTGACGTAGTTCATCGTGACGTGAGGAGCTTCAACGTGATTAGTAGTAGTGGGATCAGGTTTGTGGACAAGTAAACATGTCATGGCGTATTTTCCGTGGCCTCACCATCGACAGAGCACACAGTGTTTGCTTGACCGTTCAGTTTCTCACATGAGGCCAAGCAATCGAACACTCTGTCCAGCGTGATACTTTCTATTAATATTGAAATCGAAGCGGATTGCTAAGATGAAAGCACGAAGGCAGATTAGAAGCTCCTCTGCAGCACGTTATCGAGGACACAAGCGCATTGCTCCTCAGACTGGTTCTGGACTTGATTAACACCTTCTCCTGTCACCATCCGGATCACTTTACACCCATCGACAGTTTATGAACTTCGTGATCAATAAACTCAGGCCTTCTACTTGGGCACTAACTCCTTTGAGCGCTGATCTGCTCAGAGTGGGGAGGCATGCGAGGTTGCTGACCGTCTCGGTTTGACATGAAGTGAAGACAATGATCGACGCGACACTACTTTCAGGCTGAATGCCTCGAAGAAGAGGACCGAGCCTAGCTGCGTCCACGCCACCTGGAAGGAAGTTAGTGATACGATTACAACTGCAGACGTTCTAAAGCAACTTCAACTTCGCTCTTCCGTGATGATCCATCCTGCAGACGACAGTTCTGCGAAAGACAGTGCTCAAGGGACGCGACTGTATCTTCAGTATCGGAGCCCGTAGCAACAATGAGACCCTGCATGCTGCTGCTAGTGCTGAGCTGCCTTCTATCTGCAACCGCTGCAGCGGAATCGGAAAGTTCGGGCGACATCATCTCGGAGTACGTCCACGTGCCGACGACCTGCGACTCGGAGAACTGCGTGTCCGGTGGCTGCCTGTTCGAAAACTGCGCCAATCCGCTGTCGTGCAAAGGCGGACTCTGCTACTTCCGGTGTGTGGGCCTGCTATGGTTGTTAGATAGGCCTCTGTAGTCGAGAGTTGTGGTGCAGAGCCGCTTACACTAAAGACTGATAGTGGTGCGACGTTCTCCATGTCTTCTGGTCGCAGGAAATGCAAGGAGGCGGTGTGCGAAGGAGGAGCCTGCACCTTCGACGCCACTCCCGACGGCACGTGTCCAGGGGTGCTTGCAACTATGTCAATGCCCCATCGACGTTGGAGGACGGATATTGCGACGGAGGTGGCTGCAAGCTCGACAGTAGCAGCCACCCATCCAGTTTTTCGTCTTCACTCGCTGAATAAGGCCCAACGACAATGGTGAACTTTCACATGTCATTCTGACGCTCTACACGTCAAACGTGTTAGAAGATTGTCAGACTTAACATTAAATGAGGGCAATGGGGGAAAGAAATGAGAAAACAGCTTTTTACCAACAGGAAATTCAACCTAGCTTCTTGGGGTTTCAGCAACCATGCTCTTAGCTAATAGTTGATAAGAGGGTGCACAGGCCAGACACGCTCGGACTCGAGCTCCACGGCAACAGGGGCATCGAAAAAGGCGAGGTACTCGTCGATTGTCATCAGCTCGTCGCGACCAAGCAGCCAAAGTACGAGGTCGTTGGACGGCAGGAAGGTCTGGTCAGTGTTGGACAGGTTGGTCAGGCATTTTCGAATCTCTCCAGGGGCATGGGTCCGATCTTCTTGATGAACTTGATAAGGCTGAGAAAAGTGTCAACAGTGCACTGCTGGGCCGAATCATCGGTCCACTCGCCAGCATCGCTCCGGTTGATCACGACCTTCTTAAAGTACAGGCCCTGTAGAATGCGAACGCCATTGTCGTCGCAGTTTGCGAGGATCTTCATGGAGCTCGCCTCGATTATGTGTTGGCGCTGCAGTTGCTTGAGAATCGCCACAAATTGCACTGCAGTCGTCTCCAGGAAGATTAGAACCGTCGCATCATGGAGAAGCACAAGCCCCGTGGCCTCGCACTGGATCTTGCTGAGCATCTTGGCGAAGTGCTCCTGCGTCTTGCGGGCGTTGTCAGCGCTGGTGTCCACCAGTTTCCCCAGCACTGCCGACCTTGACAGTCGCACGTCAAACTTGGTCGACGGCTTCGCTTCTCTCAGCGAACTGCTGCTCCCGTTGTGCGACTGGTTGTCCTCCCTGTCTGCTCGCCCCAAGGGTCGTCTCCAGCGTCCTGCTGCGTCTCCTGCAGTCGACGAGACTGTGGGGGCGTCACGAACGTCAGAACCTCCGACAGCGACGGCCCGAGCAGCTCCAGCGCGTCGAACGAGGACATCGAGGCCGCTGCAGTCGCGTCGTCGTCCAAGGAGCTCTGGCTGACCTGGTTGAGCTGGTCGTTCGAGTCCGTCGAGGTGCTGAGCCTCACGCGAGAGCCGCTACTGACCAAAGAGCGCGTGGAGCTCGAGTGGCCAGGCGCTCGTGTTGTTACCTGACGGGTCATGGTCATACTGCGCTTGTCCATCGTGAAGGATTGTAGCAACGGACTGCAGCAAATGGCTTCAATGTGCTTATCGCGTCGTTTCGCGGCACATGGCTACATGTCAGGGATTGGCTGAATATCAAGAAGAAAAAGTGCCATTGGGTGAAAATCAACAGCTAAGCGTGTGCTTCAGCCAGAAGTCGAGTGCGATTGCAAACGACATTCACAGACTGAAGCTGAAGATGACGATGACATCATCGGGGTCTCTAAATAGCTCTACAAAGTGTGCTCTGCACTACAAAGTCGAAGTACAAACTCGTTTAACGTGGGCCCGTGTTTTACGTCAACGTCGTCACCCGTCCATGTCCGCCGATCCGAGCCTCAACTGGTACCCTGTACCACTTTCTGACGGTTCCTCGCACACGCAATCTTGACATGGGGCCCTCACAACCGAAAGTCTCTTCGTCTACGTAAGCGCCGCCGTCTTCGCTCCTCCGGCCGCCATGACGGTGCTATCCAAGTCGCACGCGGCCACCGGCGCCTTGTCCATCTCGTCCCTCGTAAGTCCATGCGCGTGCGGCGTCGTCACTCGCTCTAGAACGCTCGCAAACTAACTTTCTTCTCCGTCCCACTTCAACGGCCCCATGACCATCACTCTGCGCCATGTATAGGTTACCCTCGCTGTAGCCATTCGTAATAACGGACAGAAGAAGGCGAACGAAGCCTTCCAGATGGAGTCCGAGTTCATGACCAAGAAGCACGGCAGCCGCCAGAAAGTGGCTGTCAACCGAGACTTCTACCACCGCTTCTTGCGCCTTTTAAGGTGATCGTGCCGGGCCCATTCACCGCCGAGGTGGGCTTTGCCGCCCTTGTGGCCGTCATGCTCGTGGCCAGGACGTCTTTTGACATTGTCGTGCTGCACACGTTCACGGCCGTGGAGAGGGCCATCATCAGCCGCTCGCAGGAGGATTTCATGAAGCACATGCGGCGCTTCGTGGCCGTCATGCTGCCCATGTCGTGCGTCAACAGCCTGTTGAAATACGGCCACACGGAGCTCAGTCTGCGGTTCCGCACGAGGCTCACGAGACACCTGTACGCGCAGTACGTCAAGGGCTTCGTCTACTACAAAGTGTCCAATTTGGACAACCGCATCTCGAACGCCGACCAATTGCTCACGGTGGACGTGGAACGATTCGCCAACTCGGTCGCGGACCTGTACTCGAACATGTCCAAGCCGCTCTTGGACATTGCCATTTATGCAGTCAAGTTGTCGGCGACCATTGGCGTTGAGGGACCGGTGATCATGTTGAGCTACCTGGTCGCGTCGGGATTCTTTTTGACGTGGCTGAGACAGCCTACCAGTCGCTTCACCATTGCGGAGCAGCAGATGGAAGGCAACTTCCGATTTATGAACTCGAGACTGATCACGCACAGCGAGGAGATTGCGTTTTATAATGGCAATGTCCGGGAGAAGCGCATCCTGGACGAGTCGTTCAACCGACTGATTGACCTCGTGCGCAAGTCGCAGCAGTTCCGGTTCTCCATGAGCGTGATTGATAACGTCGTGGCAAAATACCTGGCCACGGTTGTTGGATACGGAGTGTTGTCGAGACCGTTCTTGGACATGTCGAACAAGCGACTTGAGCACACCACGTATGCCGAGCGTATGGAGGACTACTTCCGCTCCGGCAAGATGCTGCTGAAGATGTCGGAAGCTATGGGTCGTCTGGTTCTGTCGGGACGGGAGTTGACGCGTCTCGCAGGCTTTACTGCCCGTGTTACGGAAATGATCGATGTGCTGACCGACCTTGACCAGGGCAAGTACCAGCGTACGATGTTGAAGGCCGAAGACGACGATCTGTCGGAGGACTCCAAGGCGCAGTCCACGTCGGCTGAGTCGCTGGGACTGTACCCGAACAAGGGTGAGATCCACTACCGCGACCACGTGATCCATTTCGAGGATGTTCCGCTCGTGACTCCGAACGGCGACGTGCTGGTGCCGTCTCTCAATCTTAAGGTCAAGTCTGGCATGAATGTTGTGGTCGCAGGGCCCAATGGATGTGGTAAGAGCTCTCTTCCGGATATTGGGCGAGCTGTGGCCAATGTTTGGCGGCAAGCTTACGAAGCCGGAGCGCAACGGCCTATTCTACATCCCGCAGCGCCCGTACTTGACATTAGGCGCTCTCCGTGACCAGATTATTTACCCACACTCGCTCAAGGAGATGCAAGCTTCTGGACGGACGGATGAAGAGTTGATGCACTACCTTGAGAAGGTGCAGCTGGGCCACCTCGTCGAGCGTGAGGGCGGATGGGACGTTATTCACGACTGGGCGGATGTGTTGTCTGGCGGCGAAAAGCAGCGTGTCGCCATGGCGCGCTTGTTCTACCACAAGCCACAGTTTGCAATCCTAGATGAGTGCACGTCCGCTGTCAGTGTGGATGTCGAAGGCGCGATGTACTCCTACTGCCGCGAGCAGAACATCACGCTTTTTACGGTGTCGCACCGCAAGTCGCTGTGGACGTACCACGAATACGTGCTTCGGGTGAGTTTTTGTCTCGTGTCTATGATTTTGATGCCTACTGCTATATCTCCTGCCCGGTGCTAACTCTGATCGATGTTTTGCCTGCAGTTCGATGGTCGTGGTCACTACGAATTTAAGAAAATAGACGAAGCCGACGAAGCGTTTGGATCTTAAGCGCACTCCAGTGTGACCTCTCGGCGCCCTGATCGTACGAAGGTTGGTTTAGATGCCGAGTAGTGTATTTGTTGACACACCGTCTATAGGTTGGTAAAAAGTTTAAAGCCCTTTGAAGCAGTAGCTCAACCTCTTGTGTCTCTATGTGGTCTCTATGTTCTAGTCGGCGCCGTCCCTCTATCTTGCTAACGACATGCTCTTGTCGTAGCCCAGCAAGAACAGCGCCCGTACCAGTTCGTGCTCCTGTGGACGCTCGCTCTCTCCGTCAAGCTCCGTCCGCCAGGTCTCCATCTCCGCCAGTGTCGCCTCTGCCTCACCTGCATCTTGTGTCTTGTAGAGTCGCGCGAAGAAGAGTTTACTCTGCTGCCGCACCGCCGCGTCCTCCACCGGGTCCAGCAGATCTCGCAGCCAGCCCCAGTTGTCGTCCGCCAGCACAGTATCCGCTACACCGAGGTCTTCAGCCAGTTCCAGTCGGTCCAAGTCGGAGGAGATGCTTCCACAAGAGATTGGTGACTGGTTTTGCGGCGATTCCATTGCAATGGCGGAGTTTTCGATATCAGAGATGACTGACGGCATGGTGCTGTTGTGTTGTGCTGGACGAGGAATGCCAAATGAGACGTGGCTGACTGGAGACTAAGCCTGTCGTCCGTTTTCTGGTGCCTTTGGCTGGTCAAGAGGCACGTAACCTCGATGTAACCTATGGTTACGCACAATATGACGACGAAGTTGAAGTTGCCTTGTACACTACTCTTCTGACTTGAGTCGGAAGATGACCCCGTTGCCGTAGTGCTCGAGAGGGAAGCCCAGGATCATGAGGGAGAGCCCCACAAATTTTGCTTGCAACGGCACTCGCTGGGACCAGAGGACGAACGCGAGTTGATGGAGGCCCGAGATTTGCAGATATTTCCGAATGAGCGTCAAGTACACTGCCATGAAGAAGAGCTCGATGCCGCATAGCAGCAACAAGTGACCAGTCATGTTGTTGACATCAGAGAGTGTGGTTGTGAACGCCATTGTGGCGAAATACTGGCGGTTGGGGAGGTTGAAGACGAGGACCAAGTAGATTCCTGTCGAGAAAACACACACACAAAATCAGCGTGGTGCTACTAAAACCAGACACGATGATGCCTTGTCGTACTCACCGTAGAATGTCATGATGAAGATGGTGATGTAGGACCGAAGCAGAATAATTTCAGTCTGCTGCAACGCTGATGTGACGCTACAGATAGCTACCTCGTCTTGACAGTTGGAAGCAGACTGTGACTCGTAGACAGAAGATGTTCGCGGACCGCTGATGCTGGCTCGCCTTACAGATGAAATTATAGCGGTGACGGATGTGACATGGCTTAGCTTTTGAGGACATTTTGGCTCTGGCAGGATTTGAGTGAGGTCTTGAACTGCCTTCATTCTGAGCTCGATCAAACTGCGGTGTCGACTATCTCTTCGCGGACCCTGTGTTGGTTCCTCGCTCTCTTCGACTGGTGCTGAGCTCGAGTTCTGCTCGCGAGCTGCTTTGATTTCGGTTTGAAGAATCTCATGGTACTTCGTCATGAAGCTCGTGCCTTGATATTCGGGATATTTTGAAAACAATCGTGACGGGTTCTTCTGGTGGAGAGCCCTGGCAACTTGGTCGTTCTTAGCAATGACCAGCGTAGCTGAGATCATGTCGCCCGCCACTTCACCTGAAGAATCGATGAGCTGCCCTCTTGTTCTGCGGAGTTTACGAGCGTCTCGAAGAATTCTGCGGCAGTTTAATAGCATTTGGATGAAGCTTACCGTCACGACCGCAGCAAGCGTTTGCAGGGATTTGGCATTCTGCAGACACATGGCTGTGAACAGAAGATGATAGAGATGCCCGACACTACAAGCCGTGGCCCCAACCATGTCCAAATCATCCTTCAAGATTGACCAAATGAAATACCTAATCAAGAGCTTGATGACTGGTAGCAGTAGCGATACCCAGAGCTGTTGATCTGGCTTGAGCCATGAACACCGCGGTGAAGATCGGATAGACGAAAATTGGTGCCACATCCATTGCGGCCCACTGATCGATTTTGTCCAGTCGAGCTTGGAATTCTGGTTTCGATAGAAATCGCCGATTCAGCAGGCCTCCCACCACCGCCATTGGAATGGTAGGCATGAACTGAGTGAATGGAATTGGAAACACCCCCGCAAGCAGCGCAATTACTGAATTAGTGACCAATGCTGTAATTGCCGCTGTCAGCCCATACAAAACAGCAAATTTCCACGACCGTGGAGATAACTGAGGCACGCAATTTAGTCTCACCAGGACTGGTGCTGTGGTCATGATCATCGCCGTCAGAAAATTGCGAATCTGAAAATGAAGTGATCCTTGAAAACCGGTAGCTGGATCGGCTAGTGGAATACTCTCGAGCATCAAACATGCAACAAAACACGGTATTGGCGTCAGAGAAGTACCGAGAGTAGTGCGTGGGGTTATTCTTTTCCGGAACCGATCGAGCGCATCGAGCTTCCCGATAGTGTATTCTCCTGGGAGACGTCCAACAATCCGACGGACCCATCTAGCGACTGCTCTCAGAGTTTTTACGTTTTCCGAGGAGGTCGCGTAGCCAGATGAATAGCAGCAGGCGTGGGTGACACAGCAACCATTTATGCCAAATCCGTGTACCACGCGGAAAAGCGAGGGCCTACGGCTATTTTTCGATGCGTGCTCGTCGCCCAACTAACTATAAAAGTGTTCATAGTACAAGATCACTCTTGTCAGCGTTTCGACCATCAATTTGAGCAGAGAACTCATCTATCGTCGTGCGAGGTAGATGGAAAGGAAAGTACCGCAAAAAAATGCACGGCCGCGGCAGGATCACCTCATTATTACTACAACACTGCTTAAGAAAAAGCTGTGGTATTGACCATACTTTACGTTCTTGGTTGTAGCTGTTGTTGCTGATCGCGCGTTTTCTTCCCAACTGCATCCACGCCTACTCCTTTGAATTTAGTTGGTAGATGATCCTATTACCAAAGTGCTCAAGCGGAAATCTGGGAATCATAAGGGCAAAGCCCCAGGAATTTTGCTGGAATTGGAAGGCAGAGACCACAGCACAAATGCAAACTGGTGAAGCTGCAAATGCCGCCATATTAGCACCAAGTACACCATCATGTAGAACATTTCGGTGCCACAGAGTAAAAACGAAGTGGCAAATTACTTCACCAATGTGTCGAAAGCGGTCATTGTGGCGAAGAACTTGTGGTTGGGTAGTCTGAAGACGAAAACCAAATAAGTACCTGCAGGAGAGGAAACCATGCAAGCATGGCATGCTTGTTTGCATCAATGACAGTGAGGCATAACGATATTGCCAGTAGAATAACAATGCGAAGATAGTGATGTACGATCGAAACAAGTATCATGTACTTCAGTACATGTAGAGAGAGCTGCAGTGACAGTCTCTTCATCTCGGGCTGTCGAACTGGTCGTGACTCACAGAAAAATTGAGCTAGCGTGCTGGTGATGCTGGTTGGCTTTGAAGATTGCTGCAGCAAAATATTCGGTATGCGAGCTCGACAGTTCGAGTCGACAAAGGCGTAGAATATTCGTGACATCATAAAAATCGTGCATCTTGGACTCGTCGATGTGCTGTTTGGCTCCAACTACACAAAGCTGCTGACTGCCACGGAGCTGATTTTGCTCTTCAGCAGTCAGAGTCGTAGTCTACTTTAAAATGTGTTGCTGATCTCTGAGGAAAAGCAGAACTGGCAGCTTATCTTGCGGATCTTGCTCGAGTCTTAAATGATCCTACGGCAGTTTGAGTAGCATCTGGATAGAGTTTAGCAGTATAAGACTTGGTATTTTGCAGACACGTGGCTGTGAAAAGGATGTAATAGGTGTCCAAACACTGCACGCCATTGCACGGACCACGACCAATTCATCCCTTAAGAGTGACATACTAAATATCGCAACAACAGCTCGATCATTGGAAAAAAACATAGCTGTTGGGTCAAGTAAGTGCCATAAAGACCGCAGGAGAGATGGAATACACAAACACTAAAATTACAGCAATTGTACCCCACCACTCGTCAATCATGCTGATCTTGAACTTCGGGCCTTAAGAAGAAGCGGGCGGTAAATGGAGGACTCCAACTGTTGGAGTCCAACAGCAGCTTGCGGAATTACTGAAACTGAGTTAGTGGATCGGGAAATGCAAATACCGAGATGATGACGGTGGTATTGACTGCAACAAAAGCCTCGAGTAACCCAAAATCACCACAAGTTGCCATGGCGCACACTTTCTAAGCTGATACTTTTAAATCACATTGATGGTTGTTTTTGGGGTCATCTGATAGATGATACCATAGCGCGCAAATGGGAATCCTAGCTCAGGAAACCCAGTCTTGAATCTTTCGTTTAGTGGTCATATTCATCAGTACTTCTGTAGATTTGCCCGATAGCTGTCGTCCACATACTTGGTCACAGCATTTAAACGACGATCATTTTCACTATTTTAAATAAAACGGTGCACTTGGCTCACAGTCGTGAAGTCTTTCGAGTGCATTGCACAACAATCCGAGCCGTTTGACGACTTTAGACGTGTTTAAGACGAAAATCATTTTCCTCAGCATCTCTTACTCCCTGGGTGTCTACCAGCTCGCCTTCGTGCTTCAGTCGCAGTGAATCGTAGTTAAGGCAGACATTCTGTCTGCGAATACACACTTGCAGGCACCTGAACTAAAGCGAGACGTTGCTCGCGTCATAAACGCAAATATTAAGAGCTGCTGCCACTATCACGACATTGAAGGATGGTATACCCGACCTCAACGTAGACTTTTGCGGCCTCGTGGTGCTAATTGTTGTTCTATTTGGTGGTGTAACAAGAAGCAAAAGGGCGTATCTGCCATCGCAGAGCTCTGGCCCAAGACGGAGGCAGATGAGGCCATTAAACCTTGTGCACGAACAATAAAAGAGCGTGAGGTGTGCTCGTGATTGCCTCATTTCACGTGATATCGAGTCTATGTGAGTGGCAGGAGCGTTTGACGGTGTCATGTTGCTGTGGTCAATGTCACTTTGAAGGTCACATGCCCAAGAGGGTGCTACCTGATGGATCAATTTTTTTCTTGTTTTTTTCAGTGAGGTACATTGATGTCACTCAGTTATGCTAACAACTTCATATGTCCGCACGTGATGGATCAACACAAGACCGCTTTCCAAACGACTAAATAGATGAAGCTGCAAAAGACTCGACTTGGGGCTGAATAACCAACTTTGCTAAACATTTGGTCGCCTGTCAGCTCTGCCACGGTGAAGGATGAAAATTCTTATTAACTGAACGCATCTCTACAGTAGAAGAGTTAAGATAATAGCGCTGTTGAAGAGCTACTCGTATTAAGAGCGTTCGTTACCTGTTGATTCTTATACCATCGATACTGTCCTCCCAAAACCTTTAGGAGTTGTCTGGCGCTCTCTTGACGAACCACATTTGTGGGCGAAAAAGAGCGAGCACCATATTGCACGGTCAGCCAGCCCGCTCGGCTTACGATGTCATGCCATAAAAGTGTGAGTTGTCTCAATTTGGTATTGCGCGGCTTGTGTTACTGGCAGCCACAACAACATCATTCACCTCCGTTAACACAAGCTAGTCTTCGTCATCGCATCACCACCGGCAACCCTTATCCGCACCGATTTCCACCGTTGGGGGCACACAACAGCGAAAGCTCAGAGTGGTGGCTCCCAAATCTGTCACTAGACGTTATTTACTGCAACGCAATTTCAAACATTCTTGAGTTCGTTCATGCTGAGACTTTTCTGCCTGTGGTCAATGTCTACTGAACACCACTCATGTCGTCACCATTCAAGAGTGCACTCGCACTCGGGTTGTGGCGATTTCGGCCCCGTTCTTAGAGTAAACAAAATAGCAACAAATCTATTGCAATGAAACTGGCCACGTTAGTAGCGAAGCCGAATCTGCCAGCAGGTAAGTAGCAGAATTGAATTTCGCCCGACGTAAGCCATTTTCCTGCCGACTGAATCCCTGTCATGGAGAGCTTGTGAACGCACTCTAGCAATTGACGTGATAATCCTCTAACTGCGTTGATAAATCTGATGCAGTGCAGACTCTTCTTTGCTGATGCCAAACTTACTGCCACGAACACGTGGCCGCGACCAACCGATCCGACTGAAAACCTGCATCCGCCACGATTCACGATTTGCAATGGGGACAGGTCAAGTTGAAGTCAACTTCAAGTGTCCTTTGGTTAGTCGCCTCTGAATTTACTACTCAAAATGGTCGGAACATGTAGTAGACGTTGTCCTTCGATGTGCTCATTAAGCTGTTCACACTCACTGCAAAAAAACAGCGGAAAAAATGGGGATCAGTAGTCGAACGTTCATTCGGGTCTGCCGCTCGCTGGCGTTCGCAGCTAAAAAATGTTGAGCGTATCCGCCAAGAAGCAATGGACAATCTACGACGCAAACTCGGAAAGGAGGGTAAACCGTTGACCACGACACTACTTCACCCAAACACGTCTAGCCTTTGTAGAGCTAGTGCTAAACGGTTATTGCAAGTGGAATTACCCAAGACGTCACTACAATGCAGCATGTTGCCATGCAATCATGCAATGCAAAGTAGATAGAGTGAGAACGAGCTCATGGTGTCCTTCTTCGTGTCGACGAAGACGGACGAATATCTGAAAGCATTGACGGTGACCGGAAAACGAATTCTGCAAACAAATGCATCCCTTCTACCCCCGAACTCAGCGATCATTCCATTGATGTCACCTCCAGCTACGGTGCACGACTTCAATCTCGACATGCTGTACGTCAGCCCGTCCAAACCAACTCGTGTTGGGTACTCCAAGATGAACTCGCCGTATTTCAAAAACGTGTCCTGGAGGGCACCATAAATCTTCCCTTGCAGTCCGACATCACCGACGATAATGTCTTTGAGCCTGCTCGTCGATGCGTCCATTCTCACGTCCTTGAAGCACGACATGGTGTCACCAATGCCGCAGGAAAACGCCGCAGTTATTACCTACCTATTATCCCCCATATCATCACCCTCGCACCATGTCGATGAAAGACATTTTTCACCCATAAACTCCGCAGGACATTTTTTTGCGTGACTTGCGAGGTTTTCTATCATATTCGATTAAATACACAGCAGTGCACATTGTCTTCTAACCATTTTCTGGAGCCCAGTTTCAGCCAAGAATGACCAACTAACTGCCTGTAGCAAGGAACACTGATTGTTGGCGAGGATCGAATAACGATGTGTGGAGGTTTCAACGGCCGAACATTCATGGACATAAGTCTGGCTGGAGAAAGCTTGTTTGTGTGTTCACACGGATTTTATTCGACGAGTCACGAATTCGTTTCGGACGTACAGTCCTCAAGAAAGCGCAGAGAAAACGCAGTTTTTTTGTGATCTGCAAGACCACCTCTATTGTGCTGTGGGTTTATACTTTTTCTGGACTCGTTGGAATATTCACATATACAACTCGATGAACGGGTCAGAGTTGTAGTTGAGACCACCTCGGTGCCACAACTTACCGCTATCCAAAAATTTTACTCCATAAATGTTCTGGTTTTAGCTTTATGGGTCGACTCGATAGATGATCCCATTCCCGTAGTGTTCGAGAGGAAATAACAAGATCACAACTGGCAGCGCCACAAATGTTGCTTGTATTGGCACTCGTTGAGACCACAGCACAAACGCAAGCTGACGAAGGCCTGATACACGCAAGTATCGCCGTATCAAGACCAGATACACCATCATAAAGAAGGTTCCATTCCTCCCAATAGGAACAAGTACGACATCACGCTATCAACTGATGCAAATGTGGTTGTGGAGGCCATCGTGGCGAAATATTTGCGATTTGGCAGCCAAAAGACAAGAACCAAGTAAACACCTATAACAATCAGATTCGCACTCATTACTACGACCAAATAAAAAAAAAAAAAAACACCATAACTCACGAGCCGTAGAATAACAGAATGAAGATCGTGATGTATGACCGAAGCAGAATGATTTCAGTGTTATGCAGCGCTGAAGTCACAGTGCAGATACGTGTTTCGTCTTGAGCGACTGAAGCTGTCCGGGACTCGCAAATGGAGCGAGTTCGAGAATAAGTGACACTGGCATGCCTTGCCGAGCTCATTCCTGTAGCATGAACTGGGCTGCGGGTCCTAGTATCTTCGTGTCTCCTGAGCACGACAGAATTTGAGTGTGATCATGAACTGTCTGTATCAAGACGTATTCGTCGAATACTTTTTCTGGTATGTCAATAGATGCTGAACTTGGGTTTTGCGTGAAAGTAGTAGACTGTTCAGTTTGAATGCGCTTGTGATATCGTGCCATGAATTCAACGCTTTGGTATCCTGGGTATGTCGAAAGCAATCGCGACGGTGCTTTCCGATGAAGTGCCCTAGAAATGTCATCCTTCTGGGCAAGTAGTAAAGTCGCGGAGATTATGTCCCTCGCGAATGAACCTGAAGAATCTATCTGTTGTCCCTTTAAGGTGCGGATTATGGCCACGTCTTGAAATATTTGACGACAGTTGAGCATCATTTGGCTAATGTTTAGTAGTATGACACCGATTAGCGTTTCTCACGACTTGGCATTTTGTAGACACATGGCTGTGAAGAGGATATGGTAGAGATGGCCTATACAGTAAGTCATAGGACCTACCAAATCCAGATCATCTCGCAAAACGAACCATATTGCATAACGAATCAGGAGCTTGATACCAGGAAGTAGCAAGGAGAACCACAGCTGTTGGTTGGGCTGAAGTTTCATGAAAACAGCAGTAAACAAGGGGTAAATGAGAATTGGAACTACATCGATCAGAGACCACTGATCAATCTTTTCAAGCCGATCTTGTAGCTCGGGTTTCCACAAAAACAAGCGATTGATCAGGCCTCCAATGAGGCCCATCGGAATCGTAGGTGTATATTGTGTGAATGGTACTGGAAATACATCTGCGAGTTTTGCAATGGCTGCATTGGTTGCAATCGTGATAGTGCCTGAGGTCACACCATATCCAACCACAAATTTCCACGACCTCATCGGTAGCTGTGGCACAGAGTCCATTTTCATCATGGTCGGTGCTACCGTCACGACCATCACCGTAAGAAAGTTGCGGATTTGAAAATGAAGCGACTCACGGAATCCGGTAGCCGGGTCAGCAAGTGGAATACATTCAAGCACCATATTCGTGAAGAAACAAGCAATTGGCGTCAGGAGAAGTATTAGAATTGCCCATGACAACGAAGTTTTGTTTTGAAACTGGTTGAAAGCATCGAGTTTGCCGATGGTATATTCTCCAGGTATATGTCCAAAAACAGAGTAAGCCCATCGAGCAGCAGATGTGAGAATTCTAACGCTTTTCCGAGGTGGTCGATACGTGAGGTGGATGTCTGCAGATGTGGGTGCTACGGCAACCATTGTCGCTCAAAGTGTTATGGATGGAAGTATTTGTAGAATATGTTCTGCCTCGCTTTCCTACTAAAAGAAGATGGTTAAGCTTAGACTTTGAGATCGTGCAGACGTACCGAATACTTCGAAGTGCATTTGACAATATTGACACTGTTCGATAACATCAGCTTTGTTACAAAGCACCCACCGGAACCGCAACACAAATACAAGCTGACAGCTTCCAACGATACTTCCAGATTACGGCGGATTAAGGTAAGGTAAATGTTGAGGAAATTTGTTTCCATTACCCACAGGTCTAGCAGGCGTCTGGACGTCCTCCAACGTCGTTAAATGGCGCAGTAGAGATCAGAGCTGCGATGCAAGGACGATTTGGCGGCGTAAATACTGAATAGTGTGGGTTCGGAAGTATTGAGCAGGCGATAGAAAAAAGTCATAAGACAAAAATAGCTCAATGCTGAGCATTTACCATAAAATGCTGTTGCAAAAATTGTTATACAATAGTACTACTTCGAAGTATGATCGTAGCAAAACTAACTCGATTTCGTGCAGTGCGGAGGTGAAGTCATAGAAATACTCTTCAAGGTCGGTAGTGGTAGTTGATTGGGGTTCCACCTCGCAGTTAAAAACGGCGCTTCCGTCGAGTTTATCGATTATAGCAACAGAGGTGAATATGGAGCACTTCGCAAAATAGACTAGCGCGAGTTGTGCAGCCCATTGATAAACTTAAACCGATCGATACATTTCGGAGGGTAAAATAGATGTCTTTACTGTTCTCAAGATTCGTTCACTAGAATTTTGGGGTGCGGAGGCACGGCATTTTGGGCATTATCTTGTGCCGAGTAATGCGCATTTCGGAGGGTTAAATAGATGTCTTTACTGTTCTTAAGATTCGCTCACTAGAATTTTAAGGTGCGGAGGCACCGGTATTTCCACAAAATTTGAAGTAGCTGTTCATGCCTTGCCGTAAATGCTGATCTACGGTATCCCTGATACGTTGGCCATAGTACTGAAGGTGGTCTGTGCGTGAAGCTTTCCTGCAACATTACTCTCGCTTGCAAACCTTAGTGCACTTTCTAATAGCGAATGTAGTCACTTCATCGATATCAGGCTCGAGCTGTTTCTTTTGCTCGTCGCGGCCTTTTCCCGTCAAGTATAATGCAGCGGCAGTTTACCAGTTTTATTTTGAAAAGCACGATAAACTCTATGGTCTTAAATGATTTAGCGTTCTGGGGTAGCATGTCGGTGAAGAAAAATATGTGAAAAGGGTAACCAGGACAGTAGGTGCTAACGCTACAAGGTTTTCGTCGTATTTCGAGGAAAATTAGAGACACCGCTGAAGACAATGGGAAGTACTGGTCACGAGTGAGCTGCATGAACAGCGCAGTTAAAATCGGGTAAAAACAATAACCGGAAGGGACCCTCTAATTGCTTAGTGCACTTTCCAGTTCTAACTCCTGGCACCGAGATCAGATAACTGGCGATCGATACCATCGAAATGGTCGGCGTGAAGAGAGAAAATGGTACCGGGGATATACCTGCTGATAGGCCGATGATGATTTTGGTGACATCCCCGTGTACAAGACTAAAACCGATTGGCATCCCTGTTCCAGTGGGTAAGTCCGGTACGCATTATTTCCTGACCAAAGCCGACAAGATGTTTTTCACGGTAGTGGTAAGAAATTGCCGTAGGTGAAAAGCTGCCGAGTGTCGAAATGGTCTCGGAGTGAAATGCTGCCAATAATTAAACTCACAACCAAGCACGGAAACAATGTCAGCAGAAGGATGGCGTCAATTTTCAGCCGAAAAGTTTGAAGACGAAAGGTGCAAATGTGTCGAATTTGCCAGTCGTGTACTTCCTGGGAAGACTTCCGATGGCAGCTATGACGCATTGTCGTGTCACGCGAAAGAGCGGAGGAATGTATTCCACCGATTTTTTGTGTTACTGTTTTCGGTGGTGCGGACCCATTCATCGCTGGACACGCAAGTTGCTACTTCCTCCATATCGTATTGTTTGTCACAATGCTGTCGACAAGAATGTTTTTTGATTGTCACAATGTAGTCTATCTGGAAGGTTATCAAGTTTAGTACAGCCAGTTGGCCTTTTAGCAGCTTGATCGTATAGCTCCTTGCCAACCCACAGCGCGGCAGGATACTTACCTTCGCGCCTCAGTTTGTCCTTGGACATGTGGGGAATCTTGTATTTATTCCCGCCGCTGCACTGCAGCGCACAAATCATGCAGGCCTGAAGCGACAGGAACACATCTTCTAACGTGTTCACGTCGATTTCCAGATATGCTTCCGTTACGGCTTTCACGAGCATCTGGATGCCGCGGGCTCCCTTGCGAAGCTGGAGCGACTGGATGGAGGCAAAGAACCCAGGTCGAGCACGTTGAAGCGAGTGAATTGGGCGGCTGGCAGAGGAGTCGAATATCCCAGCCGTCCTTCTTACCAGCTGCAAGCACATCGGCGTCGAAGTGCGAGAGGTGGGGACGCGCGTTATCCTGCTGAATGAAGATGATCTTCTTTTTCTCACCTCGGGGCCACACGGCCTTGATGGCAGGTATCACCTTATCGATGATGTAGTCCTTGTACACATTTCGTGTGACGGACTCGATGTTCTTGGTAACAGGCGTCCCTTTGGTGCGATTGATGCTTGTTCGCTGCGCAACGGTGTCTTCAGTGAAAGACCAAATCCCAATCTTGCCGTTAAACTTGCATTTCTTGTGGGGTCGTACCTGCACGGAAGTTGGAAACAGTCAGATTATGGTCTGTACATAAAAATAAAGTTTGAGAGGTTACCTTGGCTTAGCCACTGCAGCCAGGAACATCGTCTTCTGGATGAAGCGCTTGCTGCGACGATGTCGCTGCGGCACTTCTTCGTCTCCCACGACGTAGTAAGTGTGTTTGTCCTCGTCCTCGTAGAACCACTTCTCGTCCACGTGTACCACGTCGTACATGGGCTCGAAGAAGTAGCTCCTCTCGTCTACGTACGCAAGCGCGTACTCCATGCGCTCTTGCTTGTTCTCAGGTGTCAGGAGCGGCTTGATCCTCTAGCTCGCGCGCTTTACGATGCAATCGCGCAGCAGCCGTTGCAAGACACCAGTAGAGACCCCAACAGCCTTCGCCGTCGTCGCGATTGTCCTCCGGTTTTCGATGGGTACATTCTTAATCGTCGAGGCCAGCTCCAGCTTGTCGTAACCCTTCCTACCCGACATGCCCTTGATACGGCTTGCAACATCGCCGGCGGCGTTACCAGCAGCGACAGAGGCTTTGAAGCGCTTCCAGATACGTGCAATAGTGCGCTCATTGCACCCATACTTGTGCGCTAACTCGCTGAACGAGCAGTGGTCCACCTTCTCCAGACTTCGCCCTCTAGTGCGCATCAAAACATCGTTAGCGATGGCGCGCCGCGTTGAATCGCTCTAGTTAGGCATGGTAGCAACGTGGAGCAACTTACAGAGTATTTGGCGCGGTAGATAAGGCCCAGCGGGTTGCACCTGAATTCACTGGCTGGAGGGGCGAGCAATCTCGGCCAGTAACTCCACTTCTACTGGGCTGATGCCAACAAACCGAATATTGATAAATAGGGAGATGCTGTTCGATCGTTTTACCCAGTCAGATCATCCTAATGTTATCTGCTTAGGGATATTTATCGCTAGACGCCACAACGAAGGAGGCCAGACGCAACGAACATAACCCATTTTGATTGGCTAAAATACGCCGTTGGGAGGAGTCCACAAATTGCTGCTAAACCTGTCCTTGCTACCAAGCGCAGCGAAGCGAAAGCGAGCGAAGCGGGCTTAGGGTCGTGTCACCAGCGAGCGTAGCGAGCACCTTTAGGTTGGGTTATGGTGAGGTGATAGACTGCCAATGCCCTCCAACTCAAACCTGCAAGAAGTATTTTAGCCAATCAAAATGGGTTATGTTCGTTGTGGCGTCTGGCCTCCTTCGTTGTGGCGTCTAGCGATAAATATCCTCTGCTTAGATCACAATGTTGACTTGAAGTGGAATGTGACAAACAATACGATATGGAGGAAGTAATACATTTAACTGTGCACGAGTAGTGACTACTATTTCTAGTTGGACGAGAAATGCTGAAGTAGGATCACAAGACCCCAGGACACAAAGCAACAAAGGTACATGCCGATTTCTGTTAGGCCTTAGCCACGAAGGTGATAAATTAAAATCGAGCTCGCTGTCAGCGATATTATTTGGTGGTGATTGCATTGTCCTCATACACCTATCATTTTGAGCTTCTGCGATTTCGGAACTGCCTTAAATTTCACAACTTTCTTTTACCTACCAAATCTCCTGATTACATTTTTCTGTCTAGGGCAATTGCTCGCAGGGTTGTATCAGGGGCTCCCGATGAGGCGGTGGAGTTTATAAAGTAAGGTGAAGGTCATCAACCGATTTAGTTCGATATCAATCTTTGAAAAGTTGCCGTCCGATTCACACCTCACCTGCATATTGATAGTGTGTACAACTCGTATACCCACCAAGAAATGACGAGGATCAATAAAGTTTGGTCTTGCCCCTGGTGACTGGCCCAGTTCAGGTTGTATGATCTTTAGTGTGGCCTTGCAAGTTTTTGCTGCTCCTCATGGTTCGAGTGTTTGGTCGAAAAGTGTGATTATGTACGCTTGCAATTCCCTAACGACCCGACTGGTTCTGACAAAAGTACTCGACAAGAATCATGGTATGGATTGACGGTAGCTACGCATTGTCTGACCATGGCTATATCAAGTATATGACTACATCGCAGGAAGGCTAAATACGATAGCTTTGACAATGGCCATAGTAGCCCGGGACGAAAACTGGCAGTGCGCAGGATTTAATAATGTGGAGGTGGCTTTCGGATACCGCTTGAAAAACGTCGACTATTAAGATGGATTTCGATGCAGTCGTGTGTGGCAATGACGGACGCCACTGTTTTCAAGAACCTAGAGCAGGTCTGGTCTTTTATGCTGTGAGGCCAAGCAAATACTGATAAATGCATCTCCTTCGAACAGCTTGACGCGACGAGTATAGCATAGCTTACCGTCGTGATAACGAAAACAAAGCTTCATCTCGACAATCGTTCACACTTGTTCAGTGAAATTTTTCTCCATCATTTTTTGCCAAACAACGTTAAACTCCGTGTATATTGTCGTTGTTAGAATGTATGCAATTGATATATGACGCCATTGCCGTAGTGTGCGAGTGGGAACCCTAGAATCACGAGCGATAGCATGACAAACTTAGCTTGGACCAGAATCCACTGTGATCGCAACACAAACGCGAGCTGGTAGATCCCCGAAAATCCAAGTCGACGTCGGATCATAGCAAGATAGATACTCAAAAGATTATCTCAATCGCGCAGAGCAGTGCTAATTGTTGTTTGACTGTCGTGCCAATGGCAGTAATTGACGTCACGGACACCAGAGTGGTGAAGTAGGGGCGGTTGGGAAGAGAGTAGATGCATACGAAGTAAATCACTGCAAAACAAAACGATGAAAATGTTGTCAGTATAAGAAAGTAAGAAGCGATCGTGCATGTTGCATTCCTTGCACGTTGATGTCTGCCTAGCTTACCATAGAATGTCGTCGCAAAAATGGTGATGTACGAGCGCAACAGGACCATTTCAGTCTGGTGAAGAGCAGAAGCGACGAGGTGAATATACGATTTACGTGTACCCGTCGAGCAAGGTGGTAGAATTGTCATCATAGATGTTTCACGGGCGTCGATTGACTGTAGCAAAAGTGGAGAATGAGACCGTACGGTATCGCCACCTGGAAGTGATACATTCACATGCGTGAAAAAATTTTGTTGAGCAACTCCCGGTATGACTTGTACAGATCGAAGCTTTAGAGGATTGATATACAATTTCGATTTCCACTTCATCAATTTTGTTTCAACACGTTGTCGATTGCCATCGCCTACTACTGATCCTTTGTTGTGGTTGGTGTCATCCCTAGAAGGTTGAGATTGAAGAATTCGCTGGTGTTGTGCCACAAATGCTTCTCCACGATAGCCTGGATATGTGGAAATCAACGCCGATGGGATTTTCCCATGCAAGGTTTTAGCTACTTCGTATGTGTGAGATAACTTCAGTGCAGTGATAACAGTGTCAGAGTCGACAGTGATCTTTGCAGCCTGTTCAACTTGTAGTCGCCGCCTAGCGCTTCTTATTTTTTCAGCATCACGAATAATGTAGCGGCAGTTGAGCAGCATTTGGCCTGTGTTAAACAGTATCACGAAAGCTAATGTCTCGAACGACTTGGCGTTCTGGAGAATCACGTTGGTAAATAAAATATGGTAGAGATGGCCAACGCAGCAAGTAGTGACCCCAACAAGGTCTTCATCATCTTTAGCTACAAGCCAAAGCCAACGTTGAAGACCGATTTTGATTACAGGAAGAAGAAGTGACAAAACAATCTGTTGCCGTGATGTCAGAGCCATGAAGAGAGCGGTAAAAATTGGGTAGATGACGATTGGAATTAATTCCATGCCAATCCGGGAGTCCACTTGTGTGCTTTTGCTCGAAAGTCCAGCCACCCCGGGGCCAACGTTTGGCGTCGATGCCAAATCGCAGATCCGATAATCGCCATCGGGATGATAGGCGTGAGATGTGCGAACGGAACAGGATATTTACCAGTGATTAAAGCTATCACAACATTCGTGCTGATGGTGATGAGACCTTGGAGGATTCCAAAAGCAACAACCAACCTCCACGATCCAGTAGGGAATTCGGGCACGCAGTCCTTTTTAACGAAGGCTGCTACCATGGTTTGCGTGGCACTCGCTAAAAAGTGACGAACTTGGAAGGCGATTGAGTGACGAAAGCCGATTTCAGGGTCTGCTAGTGGAATGCTTTCTAGTAGCAGATTCACCACTAAACACGGAATTGACGTCAGAACCAGGATTGCAACAATCTGCAAGTGAGACGTCTGGAGTCGAAATTGTTCTAGTGCGTCGAGTTTGCTGACTGAATATTGTCCTGGAAGACGTCAACCATATCTAAAGTCCATCGAGAAATTGCAGGAACAAGTTTGTGAGCCCATTTTGAGATGCCGCTGACATATGTCGATGGTGGTGCCACAACCACCATTGCAACCAACCAAATATCCACGAAGGCAAAAACTAAGAAGTGATGCTGATGAATGTCCGCCGATAGGGGACTATTTTAGTTTCAGGGATTGCTAAGTCTGCTTTCTGGGACACACAACTTATTTGTAGTGGAAACTATGTTTGTTCTGCTATTTTCCTACCAGAATGGATTCAACTCGTTTTCTGAATGGTTAACTCTGTCTGATGATACTGCTCGAAAACGAGTGAGCAATTCGTCAATTCAGGACAAATCAGGCGTTTTTATTGGCATTCAAAGTTGACGTCGAAAAGGAAAAAATGGTCGGGGGTATTGCTCACTTTACATACTTTTTCCTGCCACCTTCACTCAAGTGAGTCAAAGCGCAGAATACTGTCGTTGCCATTATGCGTGAGTGGGAATCCCAGGATGATGATGGTTAAGTAAAATTTGGCCTGGACTAGTACTCGCTGCGAGAATAGCACAAACGCGAGCTGATAAATGCCCGAAAGCCCCAGGTTTCTCCAGATCAGCACAAGGTAGATGCCAAGAAAAATAATTTCTAGAGCACACAGTATGAGCAATCGTCGGACGGCTATGCTGACGGCTTCGCGAGTTGTCAAGACAAGAAGAGTAGCAAAATATTGGCGGTTCTTCAGGTGGAACACGACAAGCAAGTATATCGCTGCGTCATATAACCATCATATTGATGAGTAACGAGAGACGAGATACCCAAGCAAGAATGATGTATTCTTACCGTAGAACAATGTCATACAAATGGTGACGTACGATCGCAGCAAGATCATCTCGGTTTGGTGAAGCGCTGAGCAAATTTGATGGATGACAGCTTCGCGTTTAACCATTTGATCACCTCCCTTTGCACCATTCTTCCAGGCTGTCGGTGTGCTGTTTGATCGTGAGGTGCTTTGTATCGAGTGTTGCGAATGTATCTGCACATTAAAATCAGATACTTGACGATGTAGCTTTACCCCGCTAACCCATGGCAATACCCGTGAAAACCCTAGAGATGTCCTTGGTCCGGACGGTTTTCGCACCATAGCAGTGGCAATTTGCACGGCTATTGTACGGTGGGGGCCTCGCGCTGCAATTATTTTCTTGCTGGATACTTTAAGTGCAGTGTTATACTTGGACGCCGCTCGTAGTAAATCTTCATGGCGCTCCATGAATGCCTCATTGTGGTAACCTTCATACGTCGACAAAAACAATGACGGTGTTCTCCAGTGCAAAATTTGCGTGATGCGAAGTTCCTGGGTAAAAGTCAATGCAACACATGAGTTGTCACTCGACGTCGCGTCGAGCATCGTTTCCTCTACTTTTCTCCTTGTGTCGCCAATATTTTGAGAATCTGCTAGGATATAGCGACAGTTGAACATCATTTGACCAGTGTTGAATACAACCACGACGGCGAGCGTCTTAAATGACTTGGAATTTTGTAGGATCACAGCAGTGAATAATATGTGATAAAGGTGGCCCACGCAGCACGTTATGACGCCTAATAGATCATGGTCATCCTTGGCAACTGCCCACAGCGCACGACGAACCGCGAGTTTAATCACCGGAAGTAAGAGAGACATCCAAAGTTGTTGAGTGGACGTAAGTGTCATGAATATGGCTGTGAAGACAGGATAAACCAAGATCGGTAGCGTCTCCATACCAAGCCATTGGTTCACTTTATCGCTTAACGCATGGAACTGCGGATCGTCAGGTAGCTTGCGGTAAAACATTAGTCTCCCCAGAACTACCATTGGAACGATAACTGTATACTGGCTGAAGGGTACCGGAAAAATACTCACAGCTAACGAGATAATCGCGTTCGTGCTGAAGCAGACACCTGCTTGAAACAACCCGTAAACTATTAAAGCACGAGGTGAATTCACTGGGAAACCGGGGACGCAGTTTAGTTTCACGACGGCTGGAGCGATGCTACTGCAGATTGCGGTGAAGAACATCCGCAACTGGTAGTAGCCCGATCCCCAAAATCCTGCAGCAGGCTCGTTAAGCGGAATACATTCCAGTAGCAGGTTCATAACCAGTAATGGTAACGGAGTAAGAATTAAAATGAATGCTACTTTCCACCATGACGTCTCTTGTCGGAATCGCTCGAATGAATCGAGTTTGCTCACCGTGTACTGCCCGGGCAGTCGTCCAGTGAAGCTGCTTATACTTTTCGTCGCTTTTGCACAAACTCCGAATACTCGACCAGGAACTTTTGTGCGACCAGACCTTCATGTAGAGACGGCACCACTGCTGGCATATCGCTTTGAGGTCGCAGTCGTCAAAACAACAATGCAGAAGTGATTTAGTAGCAAACAACAACGATCGATAATGAAAATAGTCTTGGGTCAGAGCCGAGGATAAAGTTACCGCTCGCTTCGCTATTTGTAGTAGTCCATCACTGTCTGTCACTGAAACAGCATAAACACAAGTGTGTGTTTTTAATTTTCAAAACGAACTGAGCGAACTTCCCTGCGCTGTTTATATATATCGTTCTTAGTTGCGTTGACATATCGAGGTTGCATGGCGGAATGATAACTTTTTCGTTGCCGAAGTGCGAACCCGCGAACCAACGAACTTGTTAACAATGCAATGACCAGTAAATGAACTAATGAGAGGCGGGGTTGGTGAAAGCCAAACAAGTCAATCAGGATATGATGTGTTGTTGGTGAACAAAACATGTCTACCTTATCTTCAGGAGGCAGATGCAACACCAACTACACGACATTTGTTTTTGCAGATGACCCATTCAAAACATCCATTTCTTTTCCAACAAACAAAACGACTGTGGTCATTACTTCACAAAGAACCGAGCACGTTCGTAGCTTCATCTACTCGACTCTTGCATCACACGCGAAGGTCCTTAAGTGCAGCTGCTGCTGTCGGCCACAAAAGTGCCATCAGAGTTTTCGCAGCCGCAATCACCCGTGGTGGGGTCCTTGATGCAATCCGTTCCGACACCGCTGTCGGTACCATCGTCACTGTTTTCAAATGCACGTTAGTTAGTAGCGTATCGTGATTTTCACTTACTCGACCCAGAGCACTCACCTCCAGAAGAACGTCCAGCAGTCCTCATTCGAGGTCATTTCGTCGGTCGTTGGCGGATCACACGTGTACGCCGAGCACGTGCCGTACGGGTAGCCGTTGTTGCCATCATACTGGTGATCCGTCACGAAAACGGCGAAAGTTTGCGTGTCCTGCGTGCGGGTGTTGTACGCACACTCAGCAGCCTGGATGGCAGTGGAGACTTTGCTCGCACTGCAATTGTAGACGCTTGGGCATGCATTTTTCGTGTTGGAGCTGGCCGGGTCGAGAGTTGCAGCGACCAAAGTGGGGATAGTGAGAATGGCGACTATGACGGTGAAGCGCATCTTGTTTTCTTGCGTCTTGGTGAGTACTTGTGCTGCTGGTGGAAAATAGTCAACTGAGGTCGATACTTGCTCGGAATTTTGCTACGTTTTCTAGCGTAGTAGAAGGCTTCTAGTGCATGTCGACGAGTAGTTAGTGATGACACGTATTATACTTGTTTGAGTTCCAGCACGGATAGTGATCCCAATAGCCATCTGGACATCTTTGCTTTCATTGCTTGTGGTCCCCAATCAACGAATAGAGGCACGTATGTACACGTTCGTTAACCAGATGGGTCATGATGAGATCACTGATGGCGGTTGTTCAACAATTTGTTGAGCTGTTTGGTTGTCCTGGCACAGCCTTGTCATACATGCATAAACGTTTTTACCAACGATGAAGGCAGTAAGCACTGGAGATGCCGCGTGAAGACTCTACATGCATCTGTCGCACGCCTACCTCATGAAGGATCAAGGTAGAGGATCTAACTACTATCACTCATCAATGATTCAAGTTAACGAGTCCGCGAAAACGATAGTTTCGTGAATGTCGAGTCTGGAACTAATCGTTCCCAGTCTACTTCGTCGCTCCAACAGTGGTTTCTTGAAACAGCTCGCCACAAAAACTCTGTCGCCTTGTTTTCCTCGGTTGTGACACCAGACCGTCCAAACAATTTCAACAACGCCACGTTCAGCAGAATGAGGCGATAGACGTCTCCACCACACTGGCCACTGAGCAGCATAATTTGCAGCACGCAGTCCAACTGGACCAGCTTGGGGCTTGTGCTATACACATCCAATTTAATACGAGCGTCATGCAGCTTGATGAGAAGCTTGTGGCTGAGCCCAATTTGCTGTAGACCGCCTTAGTACACATAATATGTGTAGTATGCACACCACGATTTGTACACCTTGGACCAGCAAGCTCTTTGTCGACAAGGGCCTTTTTACTGATCCGACATAGACGTATCATCTACTCCAGGTGCATGAGTCTATCCGGACTAGCATCGAATTGGGATTTCGTGTAAGTATGCCAGTAGTACTGTACCCGATGTAAATTGTGTTGACGGGCGCCGTTGTTCATCGTTCATCTTGACAATCAGCTCGTTGTACACTCCTGTTGTATCTTTGGCGATACTCGTTAGTGTATCTGCAGTTAAACCGACTGTCGTCATGAGATATGGTATTTAATCCGACTTGCGGGGGTTTGCTACGCACAGCTGCACCCGATCCTGCTACGCAAATACGTAGATTGTGAGATATTGGGTATTGCGATAATGCATTGTTGGCCGGATTACCATCAACAATCAGATAGAACAGATTGTCTTCAACTGTTCTTTTCGTTTTATTGACCCGCAACGTCTTACGAAGTCCCCCAACACAGCCGTCGAATGGGTATTTCGTACAATAAAGTGTCAAAAGACTTGACACTCACAAAAGACTGGTTGCGAGATAGCAATCATTAGTTGTTTACAATGGACCGGCCAATCAATAAACAATCGTTATTTCCACTGCTGTGCGGCACAGCTGCACCTGCCCACTGTACAAGTTCACTGATGAGCTGGCCATCGCAATCATTCAGGGGGCTGTGTCGGTAGAATTATGTCGTTGCCGAAGTGTTCGAGAGGAAACCCCAGAATTGCGACAGTCAAATGAATAGCTTTGGACTGCACGAGCACTCGCTGCGACCACAACACGAATGCGAGTTGGTATAATCCCCATACTCGAAAAAGTCGTCTAATTAGCACGAGGTATATCCCCATGAATACCATCTCCATGCCGCATAGCAAAAGTATTCGAGTAACAGTGTTGTCAACGGCTTCGAAAGAAGTCATGGCGGCTTGGGTCGCAAAATATCGGCGGTTCGGCAGCCAGTACACTGCCACCAGGTAGATCACTACAGTTTGTGCAAACGAATATTGGTCATCCGCGTCAGAAGAATTAAATCACAATTCGTCTTAAATTGAAAAGCTCGAGCGATTTGCGGCACTAAACAAACACTTACCGTAAAATGAAGTCATATAAATTGAGACCCACGACCTCAGCAGGATGATCTCACTTTGATGCATAGCGGAGGCAAGGTTACAGATGAAGGTTTCACGTGTTGCGTTTGAATTTGGTGGTCGAGCAGAGACCATCCAAGCATTTGGAGTACTCTTTGACCGTGAAGACGTTAAAATCGATTGGTCTGATGCCACTGGTACCGAGCGCATAGAGGACTGACGTGTTGGTTTAGTCACTTCGCTCCAAGGCATGATTCGCGAAATTTTTATCCAACTGTCGAAATGGGGGACGACTTGAACTGTTTTCAACACTTTTTCATGTCGTGTCAAGAATTCAGCTTCACGATACCCAGGATATGTTGACACCAAGAGTGACGGAACCTTGGTGTGCAAAACTCGAGCTACGAGCGGTTCCTGAGAAATGCTCAATGCCAAGTACAAATTGTCATCAATTAGGCTTTTTCCTTCCATGCTTTCGAGCTTTGCTTTGGTATCTCGGAGCACACTGCCATCGTTTACAATGTACCGGCAGTTCTGCAACATGTTAAACACCCCAAACATCACAACAACTCCCATCGTCTTGAGCGATTTGGAATTCTGCAAGACCATTGCAGTGAAGAGGATGTGATACAGATGACCCACACAGCATATCATCACAGCAGTGAGATCATTATCGTATTTAGTGATCAACCAGAGCACACGGCGAATAATAATCTTCAACACCGGGAGAGCGAACGAAGCCCAGACTTGCTGCGTGGGAGCGAGCGACATAAACCCCACTGTGAATACGGGGTATATCAACACTGGCAAAATTTCAACGGTGACCCAGAGGTTGACCTTGTTGCTTTGCGCATGAAATTGAGGGTCCTTCGGTAGGTGGCGGTAAAATATGAGCCTTCCAACAATTGTCATAGGGATGATTCCGGTAAACTGGGCTAAAGGAACCGGAAAGGTATCTGCTGCGATGGCGATGATTGCATTGGTGCCGAGGCATATAAGGGCTTGAGATATAGCTAAGAGCACCAAAGTTCTCGCAGAGTGCACTGGTGATTCAGGAACGCAATTGAGCTTAACCAGACACGGCAAGAGGCTGGCGATGAAGGCTGTCGCAAAAAGTCGCAGTTGGAAGTATCCTGAACTCTCAAAGCCTGTGGCGGGATCGTCCAGTGGGATGCATTCGATAAGGATATTAATCAACAAGCTGGGCAGAGGCATCAAGAACAGGATAGCTGCCACTCTTGTGAGGGATGTTTCGCGCTGGAACCTTTGGAACGAATCCAGCTTGCTGACGGTGCACTGCCCAGGTAAACGATCCAATAGTCCATAAAGCCACCGACAACCTGCACCAAAATTCTTTAATGCGCGTGTACAAATCTGCTCTCCGCTTCGTTTTTCATCGTGAAATGGTGCCACAACTGCCATACTGGATGAAGTCAGGAATTCGCTCGACGGCACGACTCTGAATGCGTTCACGCTTGTCATCAGCCGCTCCCAGGTAGAATACTGTGTGTGCTCTGGCCTGACGTCAGAGCTATTTCCGCAGAACTCGGCAAGACCAAAGAGATATCTCTTTCAGCTCTTGAATAATTATATAGTCATTTGCTCGCCCAATTTGGTGTAAGCGCACTCTGTTACAGAACGAGAACAACCTGTTGCTCTTGCTGCTCTCTCAAAATGGAGCAGACGTTTCGGTAGACTACCGACAAATTGCATCGGGTGCTTTGAATAGCTGAATATTCCTCGGAAAGCAATCTTTCCAGTTCCATCGGTTGTTTTATCCACTCGGCTACGTAAATCAACTCGAGCAGTCTTGGCTCATCATTTCAGGTGTCTTCATCAGTGCAAGGAGCTCGATGCGGCTTGTTTTACTGCTTTTCTCGCTTCCAGCGCTGTCACTGCACAAAGTAAAGGCGACGACGACACTGTTGGAGATCGCACAGCAGTCGGAGTTCCACTCGGAATTGGTGTGGGTCACGAAGAAGTGGCTAGAATCAACTGCAATGATCCTTTCGACTGTGAATTGATGCCGTACAATCCAGTCTGTGGCTCTGACGGAATCACGTACGTTAACGACTGCGTCTTTGCCATAGAATTTTGTTCGATGTCAAATGCTGGAAAGACGCTGTTTATCGAGATATTAGGCGCTTGCCCGCCTTCTGACAACGAGGAACAAGATGAAGCAGGCACCTTGAAGCACTTAGGTGATGAAGAGCTAGACGATGCAGCTAATGCTGTAAACGGAGGTGACGCAGAGGTTGATCCGCTGATGGTCTTCTGCTCGATCACATGCAGGTTGACTCCAGATCAAGTCTGCGGCACAGACGGCGTCACGTACATCAACGATTGCCACCTCCTGTCATCAAAGTGCGAGCATCCTGAGCTTGAAAAAGCCTCGCATGGACCCTGTACGAACACAATCATCAACTTGAACACTTTGGAAGTCGACGACGACACGGACGGTATCAACGACTCATCAACGCCAGCACCCGAAAAGTGCAACCCGATGTGCGAGCGCAACTACGACCCCATTTGCGGGTCGGACGCTATCACATACGCCAACTCGTGTCTGCTTGAATATGCTGCGTGTCGAAACCCAAGCGTCAAGCCGTTCGGAGCAGGCAAGTGCCCGCCGCATATGCAGGCTGCTCGAGGTCCCAGCAGCACAAGCAACAACAATATCGGAGCCTCGTGCATCCCTGGACCATGCCCTTACACGTACGCACCCGTGTGCGGATCGGACGGCCAGACCCACGACAATCTCTGTCTTTTCGCCAATGCGCGCTGCGAGCACCCTCAGCACGCGCTTACTGTCGTGCATGACGGCGAATGTGATGCCGACACGCAGTTAACGTGCGAAACAATGACTTGTCCAACCTTCTCGGAATGTCGGGAGCAAACAGAGGCTGATGACACAGTCGTAGCCTATTGTGCCGACGTGTGCTCGGCTGACCGCTGTAGTGAACGCGAGGACTGCGAGCTCGTGGCCTCCGACTGCTACACGGCGCCGTGTTCACCCATCGCCATGTGCATCCCAAAGGTACTCGACAGCTAGAAATGACCGACCTCATCTCACAGCTCATCCGCTAAAATAAACAAAACTCAAATTCACTCGTCCGTGAGGTCGATGACACCAACGTTCCCATTCCGGTGCAGATCCTCCAGGGTATCCACGTGAAAAATCGATAGCTCCTGCTCTTGATCATTCGACGCATCCTCAAAATTCACGATTTCGTCGCCTGCATCCGCCTCATTTTCAAGCCAACTGTCCGAATTGTACTCTGCATCACTACTGGACATGGACATGGCAATGCTAATGGCGTCCGCCCCGTCCTGATCCCTTTTTTTTCCTGTGTTTGGTTTGCCACTTTTTCCATCAAACTCAGCCCCGAAGTATCTCGATCGCCCATTCCGTCGCCATTTTCCACTTGAATATTCGAAGCTGAGTTTTGTCGGCGCTTCTTGCGTCCTTGTCGGCGTTTAGTCCCTTTATTGTCATTT
Source organism: Phytophthora constricta (assembly GCA_011947335.1). Classification (NCBI taxonomy): domain Eukaryota; phylum Oomycota; class Peronosporomycetes; order Peronosporales; family Peronosporaceae; genus Phytophthora; species Phytophthora constricta. Next base: position 97,712 of record JAAVTI010000113.1, on the reverse strand, counting down.
TTCAGCAGCGACCAGTTTAGTGTTTGCTGACACTCGGGACACTCTCCAGTCGTCACAATTTTACTCTCTTTTGTCATGGACTGGAAATGGTCCTTTAGACACTCGGAGTGGCACCTCATCGTGCAGTTTTCATGGTAACATTCCGCCACTTCGTGGTCGTTTCCTCCACGGTTAGGTTCATCTAACCTGTCAGTGGCTAAAGTGTGCTCACAAATAAAGCATTTGGAAATACAAGAACGACCAGTGGTCCGCAAGAGTGACGCGTGTCACTCTTTATGTAACCAGGGTACAACTGAGGTTACCCCGTTACAACAGACGCCCATCCGGTCGGTGCGGATGTCTCATTCTTTTGAGTATGCTTCAATTCTCTGGATATTTATTATCCAGAGTTTTAGGTGGGATCGGTGACCCTCGTCAAACTTGTTTAAACGCATATTGCAGTACATTTCGTAATTTAACGAAACCTGACTCTCTATTGCACGCAGCCATAAACGGTCGGGAAATCGAATACCTGTCTCACTTCTTATCGCAATAGACCAATCACTGCGCACCGTTGCTCGGCAACGGAACACTCGTCGTCAAATCGTTCTTCCGTTGCAGGACTGAGGGTGTGTCACATGAGTTTGCGGTGGACAAACAGTTCGTCAACACTTCCCGGTCGTCGATTGTCGTTTTGAAGCATGCCATACAGTGCTGTACAACACGGCTTAGTCTCGACCACAAGCAGTTGGAGCCGAAGCTTTTTTGCTTCAGTACTTTAGCAGCATGGCCCAGGCACCAATCTGAAAATCTGTGACGTGTACAACAAATATTTGAGAGCTGGAACTCCCGGCAAAGGTCTACTTGTATTGTTGACCAAGAAGCCAATTGCAAAGTGAGCTAGTTTGTCTGACCTGCATTGCTCTCTCCTGCCGTCGTGGCAATCTAGGAAGAGCCGTCGTTGAATATCCAGTTGCTTTTCAAAAACAAAACGGCTCTTGTGGGCCACTTCTATAAATACTCGAGTAAGTGCGAAAGCTCGAGAAAGGACGACTACGCCAAGCTTGCCCAAATATTGACCCAAAATCCGCGTGCTCGAACATTGACTTGACGTTTGTATGAATCACTTGGTCTTTGTATACCCAGCCGTCGACTGGTCGGCGTTGACTGGCCATTTACCCGCTGACGTGGCCGAGCAGCTCATTTCCGTTTTCGCCGCGTCGACCACAGTTGGCGTCCTAGTGGTTAGGATCTGCAGTTAGTTCGTAGCTACCCACGTGGTCCACATGAAGACTTGAAACAACCATCTTTCGACCGAGGGTTCCTCCCCCATGGCGATAATTCCTTCTCATCAGATCTGATGGACCCCACCACTTGCACGTCGTAGTATACTACCTGTAGTAGTAGTACATTGTAGTATTCCCATAGCCAAAGCCACACCATTCTAGTAGTATCGTGCAGTTCACCACAAACACGGAGGACAAATTGTCCGCCAGCTGTCCAGGTCAGACCACAGTCTGCAATAGTACAATGCAATGCAGACAACATCCCACTAGTAAATTGTACTTGAGTTGACCATGCAACAGCCTTTACACGCACCCGGCCACATGGCGAATCGACCAGTCTCGACACTTGTCACTCTCTCCCTGTGTGAGCTCAATCCAAAGTCTCCACTCCAAGAACATTCAGGTGCACTCGATGGACTCGGAAGACGCAGTGCCGCAGTTGATGCGCTCGCTGTCCTGTGTCTCCGTTAGGAAGACAAGCAGCAAAGAGACCGAAAGCGCTTTCAGCGACTTCGTCTCGGACGGCAGCAATAGTGAGGACGAGGACGAGGATGACGCGGTCACACGCGCCTTGTTGCGCATGCAGCAGCAGGCGGACGACCGCACGTATGTGGACATGTTTTTCAAGGTGGACAGGCCGATTGGACTGCAAAACGGAGATGACAACCGCAGCTTCCGTCTCACGTTAGCCAGACCGGGAGTTGTCGACTCTTCCGACGAACGGAGTGCTCTGGATGGCTATGGTGGACCCAGAAGATTCGCCTGTGCGGATAAAGTGGTCGACAAGGTTGAGTCGAGTCGGAACAGCGAGAGTGAAAGCTCCGAGGAGGACGAGCGTGCTAGCGGCACTGACGACCAAAGCTGTTTCGACACGAGATTGGAAGGTGGTGCAGTGAGTTCTGACGGTGACAACGCTCGGGAAAGTTTGAGTGCTATGCAGCACAGAAGTGATGTCGACGACAGCTTTTACAGCGATGAGAGATCTAGCTTTTCGGATGCACCCAGCTTCAGTGGTGCTAGTTTTACAGAAGTGGCCCATGCAGACAAAAGTGGCAACAGCCCCGATGGAAGTTTGGCTTCTCGACCGCCAAGTTTCAATGCTGCCAATGACGACAGTTTCTACGATGCAGGCAAACCCAGCTTTAGCGATGCCCACAGCTTTACCAATGACAGCTTTGTGGTGGCAGACCACAGCTTTGTGTATCGCCCAAGTCTGCCAGATGACATGGACACTCCAAGTGGTGCACATGAACACAGCCACGAAGCCAGCAGTGTTGCGAAGAAGAAGCACGAAGCGGTGTTGGTCTCCAGAGTTAACCAAGCTGAAGTGGTTGAGAGGAGAAAGTATGAGGAGGAATCATCGTTTTTGAGCCCAAGCACTTCGAGCTTTATCCGTACGAGGGATGCGGCCGCTACCAATCCAGATGACGTAGATTCTTCGTTTCGGTTAAGCAAGAACCAAGTAGCTGCTGCGAGCGATAGCTTCAGCAGCGTTCTCACAGATAGCTACACAGCATCGGGCCCACCGAAACTTGAGGACGAAGAAGCAAATGTACAAATTGGTGCAGTTCAACATAGTACGTTGAGTGTGGATCAAGAACAATTGAGTTCTCTTCAAGCCGTGGAAGATAAAATCGAGTTGCCCATACCTTCAATGGCTAAGACCTCGATACCATCTCTGTCTCGGCATTCCAGTGTGTCCTCCACAATTTCATCACACGACGTCAGTTCGCAACCGCGTAGAACAACATCAGCTCGTGAGTCATGGAGGGTTTCGTCACTGACTTCAGAGCGAGTAAACACGCTTTTGACGAAGAACTTGGGCCTTTAGCTGGCCACCCGTTGTCTCCGCGGACTTCAACCACAGAAAGTGACGTAAATGCCTACCGCCTTACCAGTACGTCTGAGGAACGGGGCTCAGTGGCCTCTGCATCTTCCGACTTGTCCAGCTTTGCATCCTTTCACTCGCAAGCCAATTTCTTCGTGGACGATATCCAACAAGGCAGCTTCTCGTCCGAGAGATCGATGTCAATGGGCTCTCGACCGTCAGCTAACGACTCATTCGCGAATGTGGCCATTCTCGGAGATGTCATGCGTGATCAAAATGAGAATGCACTTCGGGGAAGTAGCATTGCGGCTGCCTACCCCATTGCTACGGATGCATTGGACCACAGCTACAGCGATCTCGTAGACACTGCCATTGGGTTGGATCGAAGCTTCAGCAGTCTAATTGACCGGACCAATGCAGATCAAGACAGTAGAGATATGAATGCGAATGACTCGAGTTTGAGCAGTTCATTGGCATCATCGGCAGTATCTCTGACTTCAGCTTCAAGTGAGGAACTGTCATTCGTTTCGTTCAACGTGGCTAATCCTCCTCTTGAAGCAGGACCTGCACATGCACAGGAAGTTGTGAAGCGTTCATTTGTTGCGCATCCGATAAACCCAGACCGCGAAAGGGTTGCTAGTGGGCCGGAACAAGTGCTCTGTGGGTCATTGGTGCTGCCTCGAGGTAGCGACGTTGAAACGATGAAATCGCCCAGACCCCCATCTGTAGCAGCAGCAGCATATTCAAGCAATGCTTCAAGCTTCACATCACCGGCCACAATATTGGCCGCGATCAAGACTCGGGATAAACGGATTGATACACGATCAGAGGAAACGGAAGCAGGCGATATCGCTCTTGGTGCATTGCCTCCATTAGCACCACCGCTCAAGATTAACATCGTGCCTCATGGGCGAGGATCACTGTCGACATCGATCACGTCGGCAAATAGTAGTGCCAGGTCTTCCACGTCGATAGAAGTATCTCCAGTGGCCCCGTCATCCATGACTCGTTCTTCTGTCACCTCGTCGACGGGGACTGCCGACTATCTCGATTTCACAGGTGTCTACCGTGGTTCTGCAAACAGCCTGAACAACTCGCGCAACAACGGTATACCTGCTACACTAACCGAAACTCAGTTGGATGTAAAACCTGAGAAACCCAGCCAAGTTTACCAGGGTGCAGCTAAAGGAAAAATACTGTTTGAGTCCTCGGGTGTGAGATTGGAGCGCTCAATGAGTGACAGCCGCATGCTCCAGCGCGAATCCCAGCTCAAAGTGGAAGAGTTCTTCCGCCGCACTTACAGAAAATTTGTCGGTGACTTTGACGAACGAGTGAGTCGCTACCCAACCCGCACTACTCGTTCGCGTACAACAGTGATCCAGTGCGCCGATGACATCGAAGAAGAGCAGCGGCATTTTTCGTTTAAAGGAGATAAAGTAGCCAAGATCGTCGACCTCAAGAATTTGCGTAGCGGTGCTAAGAAGCCTGTTTCTCACGTACAAGACGATGTATCTCTGTCGCCACACGTTGAGGAAAAACCATCTCGACACAGACCGATGGCAATGACGACGGTGACAACTAGCTCAGGGACGACGGCAACGACAATGCACTCCGGGTCAGACAATACTTCATTACCTCTCAACTATCTGCTAAGTCCGAAAGAGGCTGGAATGCAACGACAACAAATGCAGGGCAAGGAGAAAATGCTGATAATGAAGGCAAAGGCAAGTACAAGTCGAGGAGGAGGCTTCTTCGCGGTGTCGTCGGGTCCTGGAGGTGATGGTGTAAGTCGTTTTGGTGCAGTTGCTGGGCGGCGTGCGGACAATATGTCCTAACACCCACACTGCCGCGATTATCAGCTAGTGGTTCCTCAGGGCTCTCGCCGTCAGCATTTGTGATGTCGACCTCGACTCCGAATGGATTTGGAAGTGGCAGTGCCGGCCTAGGAAAGTCACCAGTTGGTTTTGCTGGTACTGCCAGTGGATTTTGTTGGAAAGCTGAAAGCGGCTTTGATAGCCTAAAGCGATCAGGTATCGACGTACCATTCAACGCAGCAGAGTCGGGTGTATCACTTACCCATCGACCCACTTTATCTGATCGCGTGCAGACCCTGTCGACGTCATTAGCTAGCACTCTGCGCCGATTTCTTCACGGTAAAACCAACCAGCAGCAGAATGGCAACAACGGCGTTACGTCACCCCAATCTCAATGCACTGCACCAGCAGCACTACCGCGTGACTACGACCATAACGGCTTCTACCAATCTCCGTTTAAAGTACCTGGGCTGAACAAGTATTCGCAATTGCGGCGAAACCATCTCGTTAAAAATGTTGATCACGTGTGGGTTCGTCAATGGTTGATCCTGGCGATTTGTGCAGTGCTCGGGTTATCTCTAGGTGCTATCCTTGTTCGTGTCGTGATATACGACGCTAGTGCGTTCAATCTGTCAGCGGACGAAGTACGTGCGCGTCAAGAGAGCAATGGTGCGCTGGTATTTGCGCCGGCTGTGCGGTGGCTGCTGCTTCCTGGCCATTTGTTCTTACGCGTGTGGCGAGCGGTGTCTGTTCCATTGCTTTTCTGCTACGTGGTCACCGCACTCGCAGATCTCGTGGGCTGCGCAGAGAAGTCCGAACTGGTGCTGAGTTTTCGCTCGCTTGGCTACGCGCTTCTTCTGGCAGTTCTAGCGTCAACTGAAGGAGTCTTGGCAATGTGGTTGACGCACAAGTTCGGGTGGTTCTACCAAGGTGATACTACAGTCAGCACCACGGCGTCAACATTGTCGAATGCTTTAGGAGTAACTCCACTGCCGGAGGGTGCCGTGGGCATGTTATGTGTGAGCGATGGTGAATATTTGCAGCGTCTTGGTCATGACGTGTTTGCATGCTCCAACGCGTCCTTGGCGCTGCCATTGTATGAAGAGATCAGCACCAACACAACCGGAGTGGCTGATAGCGGAGCGGGTGTGTTCGCGTTGCAACAAGTTACCAATCTGCTGGCCACACCATCACAGCCGACGCCGTATTATCCAGCATCACTTGGTTCTGTGAGCAACATGACTAGCTCCTTGTTGTCAGCGCTGATACCCAACAGCTTGGCGTCGCAGTTTACCACTGAAGAAAGTGATACCCTGGCGCCGTTGGGTGGCCTCATAGTATTCGGCCTGGTTCTAGGCTACATGTGCGGAAAGCGGATACTGTGGCTGCGACGCGAATCCCAGGCGGCGATGTTTGCGTCGGTGCGTCCATCCGATCCGACCAACGATCCACGAAAGACCCGCCACTATATCATGAGCATCTTGATGGAGCTGCAGCTAGCATTGGAGTGGCTGCTTGTTCCTATGGAGCGCTTCCTGGCGCCTTTAGGCTTCTTTTCGTTGATGCTGGGCCACGTCATTCTTCACCATCGCGAGTGGCGGTCATTCGTGTCGCCGATGGCATCTCTAGTGGTCGGCGTTTTAATCGTGATCGTGCTGCATGCCGTGGTCGTCCTGCCGCTTGTGCTGATGAAGTTTTGCAGCCACCGTCGTAATCGACGTGTCCTGGTCTCCTCGGCAAGGACTTTTCTGCCGGCATTTCTGTTCGCGTTCACGACGGACAGCGTTGCGTTGTCTGCCCCAGTCTCGATGCAGTGCTACCCTCGCGCGTTCACGGCGACGCGTTCGGCTGCGCAGTTGGTCACCGCCGTGACAGCAGCTCTCGTCCGCAATGCGCGTGCATTGTATCTCCCGCTGCTGCTGCTCTGGCTGCTCGAGTCGTCGTCCTCCGAGGCGGTCGAGCTGCGTTCGACCGACTACGTCAGCGTGGGGTGCTTGTCGCTGCTGAGCTGCTTCTGCGGTGGCAGCTCTCGCCTGACGCTGGCAATGGCGCGGTCGCTGTGGTCCCTCTCCGTTGACAACCAGTCTGCCAACCTCCTCCCGGCCACGATGCCTCTGCTCGTGGTGTGTGACGAATTCCTCTCGCGAATTGTTAGCGTGGTCAATGTCGTGGACCACCTTGTGTTGACACAACTCGCAGCGCAGCACTGGGACGAGACCGTCGTGCCAAGCACTGATGACGCCGGTCCTGTCTCCGATGCGCTGTTGTCCCCTATTCAGCTGTAAGTCAACGCATTAATCGTTTATTACGAAGTGGTGTCTAGTATCCAAGCAACTTCAACGGCAACAACCATGTAGCACAAATGTAGCCATCTCTTTTAGTGGGACCCTTAATTGTCTTGGCGTCGGAACGTGAAATTATTCCAAATTCCAATGTCAGGGTATTCCTATCCTGGGGTGTGTTGTAAATGATACCATTACTATTTGCTGTAACTTCCACCGGTCATTCATGCCTCAAAGCACACAACAGCCAACTAGTTGTTGCAAGGAGCTCATCAATGCCATCGTCAGCTGAAACCTCGAATTTCGCTCACCAACGATTTTAAAAGCTGCGAATTGTCAGCATTATATGCATGGACATCTCAACCTAATTATCTGAACTGCTGTGCTAGTTTCTCTGGGATAGATAAAAAAAGGTTTTTGTACGTGTCGATACTGTAGGAGTAACAGAGGAATAGGTGAGCAAATCCAGCGAGTATTTCAAGAGAAATTGGAAAATACACAAGGACGGACTTCAGGACGAAGGTGACTTTTCTCTAGATAAGCACCCTTTTGGAGGAATATTTGTGATTTCTATTGTCCAAGGGGATTTAGCTATACTGTAACTAGACAAGCATTTGCTTTACATGAAGTTATGTGTACACACAATTTGGCTTTTTCGCGAGCCCGGATCAATAATATTATTAATACCTGACTACCAACTCGACTTCACAGAAGTCACGTTTCGTCTTCAAAGCCGCTGTCAGTTTTCCTCATCAAAACGCGGCGGTTGCTCGATGAGGAGACCACTCCCTCATCGTGCAACCACGCATCAGCACCAGTCAATTCCGCCAACCTCGCACTCTGCCCGTCATTCCCAGTTTCAAGTCCGAATCCATCATGGTGCGTAGCGAGCCGGTAGCTCAGTGGATGGGGTCGGCAAGATAGCTAACCTGATTGATTGCCTTGTTGCTCTCTATTGCAGTCGAAGAAAACCGCGACGAAGGAAGTAGAGGAGGTGGTGCGCGTGGGCCCCACGCTCAAGGAGGGCGAGCAGGTGTTCGGCGTGGCCCACATCTTCGCGTCGTTCAACGACACGTTCGTGCACGTGACCGACCTGTCGGGCCGCGAGACGATCGTGCGCGTGACGGGCGGCATGAAGGTCAAGGCCGATCGTGACGAGGCCTCGCCGTACGCCGCCATGCTCGCCGCTCAGGACGTGGCCGCCAAGTGCAAGGAGGTGGGCGTCACCGCTCTGCACATCAAGATCCGCGCCACGGGCGGCAACCGGACCAAGACCCCGGGCCCCGGCGCGCAGTCGGCCCTTCGTGCGCTTGCTCGCAATGGCCTGAAGATCGGACGCATTGAGGACGTGACCCCCATCCCGACGGACAGCACCCGCCGGAAAGGAGGTCGCCGTGGTCGCCGTCTCTAGACAGACGGAGACTTGCGGGTCTCTGGACTCGTGCTCTCTCGCTCGCCTGCTGGGCGGGTGGAGCGGCTGCCATTTTCACTGGGAAGTGTCGGCAGCTACGTTGTGCTCCGCGCGCTCTGTGGGCTTCAGGTGGTGGGGTCACCCCTCTGCTCTCGACTGGTTAGGCTCGTAGTCTAACCGCTCGACTGGAATGGAATCACGCTACTTGAAAACAAGCTATCGACCACTTGTGTTGATGAGGGATATGTATTGCTTGACAACCGCTATGTAGGACGCTTTGTCTTTGGTCTACATGGGCAGCAGCAGACAGCCGAGCACTCCTGGCCCACGCCACGACTTGGGCGTCAGCTCCAGCGCCAGAACCTGCTGCTCACGACGCACCAGCACGCGGACGCTGCTGCCAACGTTGCGTTGCACGATGTCTCTCACTGCTGCCAGCTCGCGGTGGTTGCTGGCGTCGGCCGTGCCGAACTTGACCAATTGGTCACGAGCCTGCAGCCCAGCCAGGTCGGCGGGGACTCAACCTGGACACTGTCCACCACTGCGAATGGCTGCATACGGGACTCCTCCCGCGTCGCCTCCATAACTTGCTTCGGTGTACTCGAACTAGTATCCTCATCTTTCAGCTCCTCTGCTACAACACCTTCGGGCTCCTCTTTCATCTCCACCTCCTTCATCTCCTGCTTCGGCCCTTTAGCAGCAAATACCCTAAAATAGTAATCAACCAACAACACATTTATACTATTAATACATCTACCAGGTTGTAGTATACTATGTTTTGTGGACGGCTCTCACTGCGGCAGCAGCGCCTCGATCCGCTTCATGACTTCCTTGTAGTCCGTTTGGAGACACGCCAAGCGGTGGCGCTGGTGCCGCACGCGGTACACGTCGATGTCCGCCCGGGGAAGCCCTCGGCGTCCACCAGAGCCCCGTGCAGCCCCGGGGCGTTGGCGCCAGAGGTCAATTCACTCGCCACGGCCTCGATCTCGTCTTCGAGCGCCTGCTTCTGCCGCTCCGCGTCCTCGTACTGCCGCACCACGTCCGCCATGTTTAGTAGTAATGCACTAAATAGTACAAAGAACTATTCTATCGAAATGAGGACTACAACAACATTCGTGCAACATTTGTCCAGAGATTCGAGAGAGATTGGACCACAAAATAGCGACAGCCATGAAATTGTCCAAAGGACTCCCTCCCCCTGTATCAGCAGTCTTTATTTATTGCAGGTGCTGAGATTGCTTGCGATTTGGATTTGGCAGATATATGAGCAAAACATGATGGACGTGATCAACACCGCACGTGGTTGCGCCGACATTCGTCCAATGCCTTAAATCAAGGGTGGCCATCGTAAAAATCGCAAAGCTTTCAAAGCTTTCGAGCAAATCCGTTCAAAGGAAGCCCAGAAGTGCGACCGGTCAGTGTTGACGAACTGCCTATGCTACATCCATAAGCAGCTAATCAACACTAACTGGTCATAGATCATCGTTATGTAGCAGTTAGTAGACGGCAGCTATAGTGATGTACTGCACTGCTACGTCTCGACCACGATCCATTGAAGCCAAAGCTTTTAAATTCGGTACTTTAACAGCATAATAGCAATCTGAAAGGTTCAACTCCTGCGGAATTCTGCATTTGCACCAACCGACAGCGACGGCAAAGACTGCCGCGCCGCTCCATCAACGTACGACTGCTTCATCACTGCAACTACATGTACAGTAAAAAACAAAAAAATCCGGCTGCGCAAGCACGAGTGCCGCGTCAACGTGGCACTTCGTAATCACCAACGGAGCTGGTGGGCGCTGCCACAGAGCACAAGTAGGATTGGGGTCGAGAAGCTGTCTGCCAAATTGAATTCACTCTGCAATTTGCTCTCCAGCGCCAAAACTACAACTAGCCAAGCCCCAAACCATGCGCGTCTCCTTCATCCTTTTGGCTGCCGCAGCCATTCTCCTGGAAACCAGCCACGCTTTCTCGGCCGCCACGAGCGTTGAACAAGTCGCAACTTCGACGCTGGAGTCACCCTCCCAAGTCCACTCGATTGATGCCACCCAGGACGAAGACGAAGAACGGGCGTTGGATCAGGCTATGGTGAAGATGCTGGAGGAGATGATGACCCTGGAGAGCTCCCGGGGACCAACATTCAGCAAATGGTCGCAGGGAAAAGTCACTCCACAGGAACTCTACAAGCTGCTGAATCTGGACAACGACCAGAGGAGGATTTTCAAAGCGTACCAAAAGTACATTGGACATTAGGTGAGCAGTTCAGACCCGCTGAGCAGTGAGTTTCGGATTATAATGCACCGCATTTGAAACACATGAACGATGGCCTTAATCAGCTTATTACTACCCGAGTTTCTGTTGCTTGCACTTGACTTTTCATCGCCCTTTTGATTATTTTGATTAGAAGTTTTCAATTTTAAATATTTTTACATCATAGCAACTCTGCCATTGAAGACATGCAATCCGAGTTTTGGCCAATACCATCACGCTATTCGCCACTTTAGCCACTTTAGCCACATGCGCTTGTTCGCGTGCTACCTGCTGACGCCCGAGCGGGCCCCGCAGCGCTTTCGTTGCACCTATGTGGGCTTTACGGTGGCACCGACACGGCGGTTAAGGCAACACAACGGAGAGTTAGCGAATGGGGCTAAACGCACGCACAAATTCCGCCCCTGGTATGTTTTGTGTGTTTTTCACCTAAACGGCAACACGTTTAGGTACATGGGTTTTTAATACTGTGCTAACCGTTTTTGTCTTAAGGGACATGGTCGCCATTGTGCATGGCTTTCCGAGCAAGTTTCGCGCTCTGCAATGTACGAACGTTTAGGTGGTGCTAACCGGTTAGATAATTTCTAACCCGAGTGAGGGAAGCGTGTACCTAACCGACGACTTTATTTGGGTACTTTTAGTTGAGTGGGTGTGGCAGCACCCGCATAGGAGTAAACTCACCAGGACGCAGCTGAACTGTCTGCGAGGCTCGAAAGGGCTGGGAGCCCCTCGCTCAGTTCGGCGGAAACTGGTGGAAGTGCTGGAAATGCTGAAATTGCCACCGTGGAAGGACTTGTGTCTAACCGTGAGTTTCACTTCCGAAGAAATCCACAAAGTTGCACGCGGGTTGGGGGATAGGTACAATTCTCTAACCTGCGAGACCCGAGCGTTAGCCACTTTTGCCAGTTTGGAAAAAGACGCAACTCGTTCTTGTATTTCCAAATGCTTTATTTGTGAGCACACTTTAGCCACTGACAGGTTAGATGAACCTAACCGTGGAGGAAACGACCACGAAGTGGCGGAATGTTACCATGAAAACTGCACGATGAGGTGCCACTCCGAGTGTCTAAAGGACCATTTCCAGTCCATGACAAAGAGAGTAAAATTGTGACGACTGGAGAGTGTCCCGAGTGTCAGCAAACACTAAACTGGTCGCTGCTGAAAAATGACAATAAAGGGACTAAACGCCGACAAGGACGCAAGAAGCGCCGACAAAACTCAGCTTCGAATATTCAAGTGGAAAATGGCGACGGAATGGGCGATCGAGATACTTCGGGGCTGAGTTTGATGGAAAAAGTGGCAAACCAAACACAGGAAAAAAAAGGGATCAGGACGGGGCGGACGCCATTAGCATTGCCATGTCCATGTCCAGTAGTGATGCAGAGTACAATTCGGACAGTTGGCTTGAAAATGAGGCGGATGCAGGCGACGAAATCGTGAATTTTGAGGATGCGTCGAATGATCAAGAGCAGGAGCTATCGATTTTTCACGTGGATACCCTGGAGGATCTGCACCGGAATGGGAACGTTGGTGTCATCGACCTCACGGACGAGTGAATTTGAGTTTTGTTTATTTTAGCGGATGAGCTGTGAGATGAGGTCGGTCATTTCTAGCCGTCTAGTTGTGCCGACGCACCGCAAGGACCGTAAGCGTGCCATCTTCGGAGTGAGCGCACAATCTGCTGACCAAAACATTGTGGATGTTAAGGATGAGACCATGTCTGTTGCTGAGTACTTCTGCCGAAAGTACTTCATACATCTACGGTACCCGGACTTACCATTTCATTGGTGAACGTCGGCAGCTAGCGTCCTGGAAATGAAACTTGGCTTCCAATTGAACTCTGCGAAGTGGCCCCGGGACAACGCTGCCATGACATCAATGACCTGGACAATGCTGAGATCACCCGCAAGACCAGCTTGCCGCGCAAGACTCGCCAGCATAAAGCAGATGCGCCAAGCTGGGTTTGAGAACGACCCGTTCTTGGCGGAGTTTGGTATTATGGTGGAGCAACGTTTCGAGTCTACGGATGGTCATACCTGTATAATGGATGCACCTATCGTCGAGTACCTCAACATGTCGGAGCGTCCGATAGGCGGTCAATGGAGTTTGAATGGCAAGACGCTTGTGGATGGCGTTCCCGTCCGAAATTCGGGGGTGATCGTCGTCGCCAACGTAAGCAAGCGTGAAGTTCGCAACTTCACCGAAAAGTTGAGTGCGTTGGGAGACCAACGAGGGCTGCCGTTCGAGGACAAGAACCCCGTCGTCATCCACCAGGACCAACACCGCGGTGCGCAGGTCAAAGAATTGATGGAAATGTGCTACCTGGAGCTGGAGAGACGAAATTAAGGCCCACCGCAGCTGCTGATGGTGAATCTTCCTGACCAGCGGTCCTCGTCATACGGTGACGTGAAGTTCATGTCGGGCACGGTGCTACCGTCTTACCCCGCATAATGCGCATGGGTGCTCAAATTAAATACAACGCTCAGTGCGCCTTCTATTCGTTTATTGCGCGTAGGCGTTATTCAACGGACAAATCCTAAAACACAGTCGCAAGTGGTCGGTCATCTCACTACAAGTACAAATATGATCGCTTTGGCTGCTTGACGTTTGGTGCTGACGGCTCCACTGGTAAGGTCATGGACTGGCAAGCGGCTGGTACGTGGATCGATCCCAGCGGAGGCCAATTGAGGGCCCACAAATGTGGGAAGAGGGTTGTCGCGAGTACTTTCTCGTTAATGCAGGCTTTCGACCTCCACCGCTCAGCCGTCTTATAGAGCGGACCGCCACCCGACGATCTCGCAGTGCTCTCAGGAGCTTGGCTTTGTTGTTCTTCCACCCTCGTATGGTGCTCGAGGCGACGCGGTACTTCTTGCCCAAAGCGAAAAAGCCACAGCCTTTCACGCCTTGCTCGTACTCCTCCAGTATAGTGAGCTTTTCCTTGATGCTGTAGCTGTGTCGGTTAGGGGCCATCGTGATGCTGAGCCTTTTCAAAAATGCGAGAGGGGAGAGGAAATCTCGACGTCCACAGTCAGATAAACGGTTGGTCGCCGGTGAGCTTCCGGTGTTTGGCGCCATTCGCTGGCTGTCGATCGCCGATGAAATACCCTAAGCGTTGTATTTGAGTGAGCGTTGCAATCGCGGTAATGACATACAAGTTTGCAAGCCTTTTTTAATGATGCGCCTATGCGCATTATGCGGGGTAGACGGTAGGTCTACCGAGCCAGTGTATCGCATCTGTGAACCTGCTACAGGCCAATGCACAAATTTGTGGGAACATGTGCCTGAAGATTAACATGAAGCTGAATGGCAAGAACGCTGTCCTGCGCGACCCACTCCCGCTGGTGAGTTTGTCGCCCACGATCATTATTGGTGCCGATGTGGAGCAGCCACGCTCGGGTCAAGGCTCTCGTCCGTTGATCGCTGCTGTAGTTACTCGGCCCAATATGCAACGCTTGTGGCTGCGCAAAAAGCTTCAGTTGCCAAACATGATGCACGAGCTCTTCCGGGCTTGTTACGAAAGCACAAATCGCAAGCCAAAGCATGTTGTTTACTACCGCGATGGTGCAAGCGAGGAGAGATCCTCGACATCTTGCAGGCCAAGATGCGAGCTCTGCGCAAGGCGTGCAAGATGATGTCGGAAAACTACAATCCGCTTGTAACTTTTGTTGTGGTGAACAAGCGACACCATTTTCGTGCCTTCGCAGCAAACCAGCATGACGTTGACAAGAAGGTCAACGTGATGCCGGGCACGGTGATCGACACGGGTGTAGTCGATCCCTACCGACTCGACTTCTTCTTGTACGGCCACAGCGGAATTCAAGACACGACGGTTCCAGCACACTACACCGTGCTGCATGACGAGAACGACATGTCAGCAGAGGAAATCCAGCGTCTCATGTATCACTTGAGTTACACGTTCTCCAGTTGTACACGCTCAATATTTATCGTGGTCCCCGCATGCTACGCGCAGCTGGCTGCGGAGCATGCTCGTTTCTTCTTGAACGAGGGTGACTCATATGATGCGTCGACGGGCTCCAACAACTCGAACATGGTCAACTTCCAGTTCGCTAAGGTGCACCCGAATGTCATCAACAGTATTTTCTACATATAGGTTGCTGGCTTGGGAAGTGCAGCAATGAAGGTGTTCATATTGTACATTGCATTTTCTCGGTAGGGGCCTAAACCAGATCTTCTTGGGAATCACAGAGTGCTGTTTAGTAAAAACGAAGACAAAAAGCAGTTCTGGCATGCAGAACAACCGTGGAGTAACACCATGGTATACTGCGCTTTACTTTGCCGATGTCTTCAGCTGATCGACCAATGCCACCATTCGTAGCTGCATCTTCTTTTTCGTGATCTGCATACCACTTGTCAGATCCTGAACTTCCAGCTTCAGCACCTGCAGAAACATGAAACACGAATCATCCAATTCTTTCACGGTAAAAGTTCAGGCTATTGCAGATATCCTGTTCACCACATACTACTGTAGTTGAAGTTGTAGTTGTAGTTGTCATCAACCAACAGGAGAGTTGATCACAGAAAACAGCCCAAAGTCTAGCAAAAATGCGACACCGACGGACGCTTGATTACCGCATGTTTGGTCTGGTGTCTGCACTTGGTCGATCGACTTGGAGGGTATATTTCGCAAAAAATATCCAAAACCTTCTCGCCCACGAACGCTACGCCGTGAACAAGCTTTCGCACCAAAACACAAGCGGAAGGCAATCGCCGTGCCGCACATGGCACCTAGCTGCGTTGCCAGACCATTCCATTGATACACGCGCCATGCGAAGCTCGTCGAATGCTGTAGCTCTGTATTCATACCACAAATGCCAGAGAAGTGAGCAAAAAGTGTCCTGAGCTAAGGAGTAACGTACTAGGACCTACCTCCAGCACGCTTAAGGGTAAGATACAGCATAGTCTGCGTGTACGCGCAGCCCACGAGGTAGATAATATGGAGAAGCAGTGCTGCACGTCAAACAACACACTAGTTAGTATGGCAAAACAAGATTATTGCACCAGCGGGTAACCTCGCTAGAACTAGCATCACAGAGGCACATGCTTGACTCACGCAGCCAAAATCCGTGCTTCTGGTTGCTGAGAACGGGCTTCGATGTAAGCGAAAAGGATAACAGGATAGACTAGCATGAATAAGGCACAGCTGATGTCAGTTGCATTCATGTCCTTGGCCACCAACCCACTGCGGTAGAAACTCACCGCAAACACCACCAACATGAACGACAAACTTCGGACATAATACAACCGCAGCCATCTAACCATAACGAGTTAATGTGCGCACCGAGACCTAGGCACCCTCATCAACGTGACTTACGTCGTGGATGCACTCGCTAGCGGAGAGAGAATAAGTGCCGCGATGCTGGCAGTCGTCTGAAATCGCGCTGTTGCCATTTCTGCGTCATCTTCTGGCTAAACATGCATAGCCTGATGAGAAGTTGAAGAGCAGCAAAACACTTCAAAATGCCACGTACCGCAAATTTCTTGTAGACGTAAGGCATGGTAGACGGCAGCCATCCGAAAGAAAATGCAGCGAGTACCCACTGACAGGCCAGCAACGGCCACACCTGCCAGAAAACCGCAGCTCCGGACAGCTTCTCAGATTTTTGCGAAGCAGTCTGTGAAGCGGTCGTGCCCGTACTCGAGCTTGTTGAGCTAGGGCAGCTACCGCATGAACTTCGTGTAAGCAGGGTATCCTCCTCTGCCTCCTGGTCGTCAATCCCCAGAGCTAACCGTTTTTGTTCCTGGATTGACTGGTTTGCCGCTCTTTCTTCGGATGCTTTAACGGCTTGTGCCCACGGATGACACTGCAAAAGCTAAACGCCATGAGCGACGTGCCCATGATACCCGCTGGAAGAAATTGCAATCTTTTTCAGTACAAGGCAATGCAACTTCAGCTAAGTAAAAAAGCAACCCACGAACCGCAGATCAGGTAAAACGCGGTCACTGAGAACCGCACTTCTTCACCGGGGTCTTGAATGATACCCAGCAAGGCAGCCACGGAGCCACTAAGACCTTCACCCGTTGCCAGCGCACTTGTGAAAAGCGGTGGGAAGCTCGCCACATAAGGATAAAAAACCACACTGGACGTCGTGCTAACCATCCCACCCAGATGCGTCAGGAGCAGCATCGCTATACTTGCACAAATTCACAATAGCAGCAACGAGAAAAAGAAAAAGTTGTGATCAGCACACTGCTAAGCTCCAGTCCACCTGAAATTTTTGGCAGCAACAAGCGTACCAACACTATGCCTCGATCCAAAGATGCTGGCCGTTTGAGCCCAGAGACCACTCATGAGCACTGCGACTACGAGTCCTTGCACCAGGATCCACCAGATGACTGTGACTTGGCTGAACAACTGCTGCTGGGCATTGAACAGCATGTAAAGCATCGGGTAGATGTTCGCCGACTCGAGTGCCAGGATCTGCACCACCACCAATAGTAACAATATTATTTTTTGGAGAAAAGGTACTTAAGTAAAGTAGAATGTTCAGCATATGTACTCCGTTGAAGGAGCTTCCCACTAAAGCAATAAGTGTATGCGCGCACCGAGTAGGCATAAATACTGTAGTGCTCCGGCAGTTCGCGTAGATAGACACCCAGCTCCACATACGTCGCTGTCAGATGTCCACATCATAATAGTAATACTTGCTTAGTAATAGGAAAGTACTATTTCTACTACTACTACTATTACTATACTATTTTTACAAAAATATTACCGTTCGTCATGAGCCAGGAGGCCAGGCCGAAGCCCACGAAAGCGGCGAACGTGGCCGCTCGCTGGCGCCGGGTCCGCAGTAGCCGCGGCCGTGAGACGCGGCTGGCGGGACTCGGCTGCTGGCTCCACGTCTTGAGCGGCTGCTGGTCCGCGTCGTCCGCGAGCGCCATCATGACTGCAGAAGTACTTCTTTCAACTCGATCAATGGGATTCTTAGTACTATAGTGCTATTGTATTAATATGAGGTTCTGAATCATATTGGTGGTCAATTAAAAAGTCGAACGAATTTCTGATGATAATGACAAAAAAACGATGAAAGTCTCAATGGAACTTGAACTTGTGTGCAATCATCGCGTACATTAAGACACAAGCTGCATTTACAACTCGCTGAATGCTACGGTGTGATCTCTTTATGATGTCCATGACTCCGGAAGAAGAAGCCGAGAAAAAAACGTTGATAACAATAAAGTGTTTGCGAATGAGATGCATATACGTATGGAAGACAATGCATCGAATATGAGATGCAGTACTAGTTGCGCGACTTTGGTGGTCCGTTCCTGCGAGACGGGGTGGCTTTATTTCGAGTTCGGCCTCGGCAGCCTCCAGCTCGTCTTCAAGGGTGAAGTTCGTCACTGGAGCCGGTGTCACCGAGCTTGACCCTGCTGAGTGTCCAGTCGATGCCACGGCGGCTGCAACTTCGTCTTCACGGGGTGACGGCACCACCGTCGCGGTTGGGCCTGGGGGACCGCCTCGCTCCGACATCATCTTCCGTCGGATCGGCGACATCACTTGGCTGTCCGTCACTTCCTCGGACGCGGGTGGCAACCGGGGTGAAAATAACGACCCGCCAATTCGTCGACCTGCTTCACCTCGAGGTGGTGACAGTTGCGGCTTGACTTGAGACCGGTGGGTCGGAGTCGTGGGTCCTCGGCGTGCAAGCACCTTCTCGCGCATCCGAGCGACTTTCCTAGCCTCATCATTTAGATGACCGAGGCTGGGTACTGAGCCTGGAAGAGCATTGATCGCCACGGGTACTCCTTCGTCCGCGGCGTGTAGAACGCTACTTGAGGGTCCGGCATTGGTAGGAGAGTCCCCCACTTGCGGTGTGCTCGCGATCTCAATAACCGTTGAGATCGCACGAGGTGCTGTGGCTTTCGTCTTCTTGACTGGACTTGGAGGGCCTCTGATAGAGCGCTTGTTGAGCTTTGGGACCACGACGCTGGGTGGCCCAAACGCTCGCATAGAGCGTTGTACCGACTGCTGAGCGCGCTGCAGTGCGCACTCATTGGCGAGGTGCGCCTGCATGTCTGCTGCGTGTCGCTCGACGCCACACTGAGGACACGTAGTCATCCGGAAAGCGCACTCGTGTCGTTCATGGGTCTCTCGAAGTGCCGCTCTCATTCGAGCATTGCAACCTGGCAGACGACACGCCACAAGTAGCGCTGGTGGCTGCTGCATTTGGGCTGCGGTAGCATTCTCGCCTGCGCTGCAGCTATGCGAAGAACCCCGCAGCACCAGTTTGCCACAGGCACATAGAGTGAGCTGAGATTGTCTTCGCTGCACACACTCATTCGCCAAATGTTCGTCCAGATCGACTGCAGGTCGCTGTGCAGAGCAGCGGGGGCAAGAAACAAGTCGAAACGCGCAGTCATGGCGTTCATGGCTCTCTCGCTGAGCCTCGAGCATGCGAGCAGCACACCCAACCACCCTGCAGGCCACCAGAGCTGTATTCTGCGAATTTGAAGGCACGGTTGAGATAGCTGCCGTGCTTCTTTGGTTGCATTCATTGAGCTGGTGCTCTTCCATCGATTCTCTCCGCACCATCCTGCCGCACACACATAGCAGGAGCTGGGATTGTCGGCGTTGAACACACTCGCCAGTCACGTGAGTCTCTAGCTCACCAGCTTGCCTTTCGATACCGCAGCGAGGACACGGCACAAGTCTGAACACACAATCATATCGCTCATGGGCTTCACGTCGTGACGCTCGCATACTTGCTTCACATCCTGGAAGCCGACACGGTACGACTGGATTACGATCCAATGCAGTTGCTCTTGGCGAGATAGGACGGTCATTATCATCAGCACTCGTGTCTGCCGCAGTGCACTCATGCAATCGGTGCAATTCCAGCGAAGGAGAGGACACCATCTTGCCACATACGCACATGATGAGTCGGCAGTGACTTCGCTCGTGAGCGTCACGTCCTCGGGCTTGCATGGAGAGTCCGCAACCAGCACGACATGGCACTATTCGAAGCGAACAGCGCGTTGCCTGATGCTCGGCCCACTGCGTTACCAGCACATTTTTGCCGCACACACACTCGCGAGAAGGCACCACCACCGCTGGCATATCCGATCCAGAAGGACCAGGAGCTTGCACAGTTGGCAACGGCAATTCATTCTTCACATATGAACGTAGCAAATGAACCGGTGGACCCTTATTAACGACGAGCTTGGGCACCTGTTCTCTCAGCGCGCTTGTGGCCTCATTGAAGACACTGTCACGAACTCCCACTCGTGCGAGGTCTGTAAAGGAGTTTTTCGTGGAGATTCCTCATCGCTATCGCTTTCACTTTCGTTCAGCTCCACTCGACCAGCAATTTCCACCACTTCGTCTGTTTTACTGACAACTATATCCCCTGCATCAACTGCATTAGCCACCGGCACCAATCGTGCATTCGCCTTCGTAAGCTTTCTCTGGTTCCGGCGGTCTCTTTTGGCAGTCCGATGTTTCGCCATGAAGCCAGCCATACCACCTGCGCCTGCAGCCACTGCTGCTGCACCTAGTGCTAAAGGCTCAGAGCTAAGCGCGCTGAAGAAACCGGAGTTAGCCAAAATGCCAGCAGCGATAATGGGCATTAACCCCATGCGGAAGAAGAGCTTCAGCGGATCCGAGATCACGTACGTGAGAGCTATACCAGAGAAAAGTGAGGTCACCCAGAGCTGCGCCTCCACTTGACCTATCGTGAACGCGAACATGAGCACGAAGTAGATGCACCAAGCACTCCAGACAGCGCACACAGTGTACGAAAAGTACACGACCCACTCTGGAAAGAGAGGCTTTGATTGTTGTGCAGGTTGTCGTCGAAGGAATGCGTTGTAGAGCAGTCGAGATGTGCGCTTTATCTTCTTGAGCTGCTCTCTTTCAGTCTGGTACGCTTGGCGCTCGTGCAGCGGTAATGCTGCCAACCTTTTTCCTCTCGTGCCTCCAGATAAAGTCGCAAACGCTTCTTAAGGCGCACAATTCCACGCAAGCCTTCTAACAATTTTCTTTGTTCTTTGATGGCTTCACGTCGTAGTCGACGTAGCTCGGTGGCGGCAGCCTGCTTTGCTTTCTTGGCGGCTTTACGTTTCTCCATGACTTTCTTTTGATTTACGCGCAAAATCTCTTGTTTCTCCTTTTTGATAGTTACGGTGATACGTCGCTTGTCTTTCCTTATCGTGGCCTCGGCCTGCATGGCACTTGTCGGACGACGCGAGACCCGACGCACACTCTGCCTTGTCTTTACGAGAAGGTCATTTACGTTGGGACCATTTATTTCCAGTGCTAACGCTTCTGACATGCGCCGGTCAAACTGATTGCCAATAGCAGTTCGCAACTTCTTTAATTGAATCTCCGTCTGCAATAATTCAGCTTGGGCCTTCGCGACGATAACACGGGCATTGGATTGCTGAGCTTCGCAGAACTCGTTGCATTTGTCCAACCATGCCTGTAATGCGAGCACAGTTTTAGTGGTCTCATCTTCCTCTCTCGTTTGAGGTCGCGACTGTTTTGTTTCGCGTGCTTCGTCGTCGTCATCTTCATCCGCCTCCTCTTCCTCCTCTAATACGTCTAAACGCGCACAGATCTCTGCAATTTTAGCAGCCGATGCCGCAGAAACTAGCAGCGGGTCGAACCTTAGCATACTGTTGATCAGTGCTTCGCCTCCACGTCGTGCCAGCATAGTGCAGATTTGGCTCTTAGACATCGCTCTGCGTACTTCTGGTTCCATTGTTTCTTCATCCTCTTCGTTTTCCTCGATACGCAAGGGGTTGACAGCTAGCTCTACCAATACTGGAGCTGCTGGAGGCATTACGGGAGCATTTGCATCCGTCCTTGACACTGCAATAGTTCCTTCCGCCGAGCTACTTGTAGAGGACCCTCGCTTTTTAGCATTGAAGGGCAGAGCGCTGAGCAAACGTGTGCGACGATGCTCTTCTACAGCAGTATCTCGTGATTTTTGCTGCTGTAAATGTGACTTAATCTGCACCAGCACGCCAGCCAGAGGATCTTCGAGCTCGTTTCCTTCGCGGTGTTCAGGTGGCCTCACGCCGGTATCACGATTGTAAAGGGCCAGGAATATGCCCCGACAGACTTGGCCTGTACGGGAGGCTAAATGGTCCCTGCTCAACCCATTCTCCCTTTGCATGACTGGTTGCTGCAACTTGTCATGAACTAGTCGAAGCGCGCGCATATCCACACAACGCGCAAGCGCTGCAAGGTCTATTGAGAGCTGCTCGGCTGGTGAGTACTCTTTCGTGTGGCCATAAGCATCCGTCTCGACTTCCACGATATTGCCA
Source organism: Phytophthora constricta (assembly GCA_011947335.1). NCBI lineage: Eukaryota > Oomycota > Peronosporomycetes > Peronosporales > Peronosporaceae > Phytophthora > Phytophthora constricta. The sequence goes on along the minus strand of JAAVTI010000113.1, from coordinate 75,552 downwards.
ACGTCGTCCTCGACTTGGTATCGAATGAGGTACTTTTGCGTACGTCCAGCCTTTTGAACATCATCATGAACACGAATCCAATTGGTAGCATGCACACAGTTGTAATGACTGCGGATACGACGGCAGAGCCCAGATTCTTCGGTCCTTTTCGTAGCTGATAGAGCAGTGCGTTCGTGAACATCTGGCTTGCAACGAGCGTGAAAACAATCGTTAACCGCTGTGCACGAGAGAAGCTCTCGTTATACTTGAATACTATCGACAGCAACTTGTGATTCTGCTTTAGCCCGCGACCAAAGCCGACCACAACAGCACGCAACTTGGAGCGCCAGTTCGTCGCTTGCAAGTACTCTGGTTCTTGGAAAAGTGAGCGCAGCTTAACCTTTTCAGGTGGTGCTGACCCCCGCTTTATTTTCCGGGAAGCTCGCGTTGCCTTGCGACGATCGCGACGATCCCAGCGGTTCACGTAGAAGACTGCCATCACGTATATGAAGAAAAAGGCAGCCATGATGAGGATGAGCAACAGGTTTTGCTTGATGTCCTCGGCGGTCACCTCGTGGGTAACCACGTTCATGAAGTGTTCGGTTACGAGGCTCAGTGACTGCGTTACTTCCGTAGAGAAATCCGTAAGATGTGTGCACTCACAAATGGTGTAGACCCCGTCATCTGTCGTTCCTACTGCTTGGCAGCCTTGGGATGACCATGTCCCATTCACGTCATCCCAATACCGGCACGATGGCTGGCGCATCGGACACGAAGCCTCGCCTGAATAAGCGGTACCATTGCACGTGACTGTCATCTCCTCCTTGATCTCTGAGCAATTGAACGACTTAACATCAATGGTGCCTTCGAGACAATGGAAGGTGAACCGCTGCGGGCTGCTGCTTGCACTGCTACCACTGCCACTTGCACTACTTAATGCCGACGAGTTTGCATTTCCATTGCTGCTGTTTCCGACCATTGACATCGCAACACTGACCATATTTCGCATTAGCAAGCGAAAAGGTTTGTCCAGGCCATTCACTGCCACATGTTCGCCATCGCGACGCACTGTGACGGTCATCACACGCGAATTGATCGACGTGTTCTCAAATGCATACGGATTCTTCGCAAATACATTGGACTGCACATCAATAACAGGATCACCCGCATCTCCAGCATCCTCCGACACAGCCCCACTACCACCACTGCTGTTGGTTCGACTCGCTATAAAAGCTGCAAAGCCACTCGGGATTGTCGTCGAAGCCGGTGTGTAATTTGCTGCGATCTGAGCGCTCGTGAGAGGAAGTTGAATCTCCCGACCCTCCAGTTGAGAGGCCGTATCCCGTGCACCTACCAGCCTGAGATTTTTGGTCACGAGCTTCACAGGTTCCTCGCCAGCAATTGAAGAAGATAACAACGCTACCTGCAACTTTCCAATCGTACCCTGCACCTGTGCAGCGCGTGCTTTTCTGCAGCAAATTCGTCGGTGTTGCTTGTGCTTCCACTAGAACTAGAGCCACTTCCAGCTGCCGGAACGACGTCAGAACCACCACTACTCGATCTTGCTGTTAATCGCCGCCGAGTAGCAGCTTTGCTCTTGCTGCTTCCAGAGTTATCCACCTCGAGCAGATTGGAGATCGTGTTTCCCACAGCAGTCGTAGCTGCAGGGGTCAGTACTGGAGCCTCGAGGATATTATCCATGAAGTTGAGAACTAGCGTTTGCGCGGTCGAGTCCAGAACGGTGGCACTCTTAGTGAGTGTCACAACGCTGGCGGCTTGCTGCTCCAAAGCACCCACGTCTGTCACATCCACAGACGTCGACGCTGTAGTCATGGCGGTCAGCAAACTTCCTAACGCTGCACGCTTGGCCGTAAATGCTGCCTCATCTAGCGCGCAATTGTCACCATAATACCCATCAACACACTCACACGTCGTAATGCAATCCAGATTTGACGCCAAACAGCCCGTTGGTTCGCGCGAGCAGGTACCGTGTGAAGCACATTCCACGTTGCTAGACGTTGGGCAGCTCTTTAGCGCTGTAGGCGCGACAGATGGAGCTGAAGTGCCAGCAGTAGACCCTGACGATGCAGACGTGGTGGTCTCTTCATCGCCGTTTATCATATCTGCGAGCGCATTAATGGTATTTAGCACCGCGGATGGATCTCCGCTCAGAGCTTCCGCCAGCACATTCGCGGTCTTATTTGCTAAATACGCAGCTTGGTCGGCAGCAGCTACCACCATTTGCTTCACCTGTATCTCCTGTGTGAAACGAGTTGTTGCCCCAAGGGCATCTTGGACATAAGCCACAATGGTGATGGTACTGTTGTCGCCGCCACCCAAGCCTAGCTGTGATACAAAGAGTGCATCCGGCGTAGAAGCTCCCAGCGCGACTTCCGTTCCCCTGAAAACGCCGAGCCTTTAATGTACTTAAAGGTGTACTTGAGCGGTAAGTCTTCGTCCACCCAATCTTTTGCGAGTACAGAAAACTTATCTTCGAGCGCGTATCCCAAGGATGGTGTAATACTCAAACTACCACTAGTTGGGGCTGAGTTAGCCACCACTGTGATGGTGGCCGATCCAGCCTGGCCAGATGAGTCCGTCGCGTTAAGCTGGAACTTATACGAAACACCAGGCGTAAGGGCGCCTTCGTTTAGCAGCATCGTGAGGCGAGAGACGCGTGATACTGCGAAGGTTGAGTTCATTTCGGCGTCTGTTGCACCTACAATAGCCCACTCAGTTTTTGTGACCGGGAGCTTAGACGATACTTTGCCCTTCAGGATCACTCGATCGTTAATGTTCACCTTCGAAGTACTCAGCGGCTCAATCGATACTTGTGGAGGCGATCCTGGCGTCATTCCAATAAAAATGCTAGCCTTACTAGACCGAGAGTCTTTCGTTACCGTAACAGTGAACTTGTAAACTTGATTCGGGTTCACCGTATTTGATAAGACAGTCGACTTTGCCTTTCCCTCGAGTACCAGTGCTACTCCAACTGCAGTCACACACGCTACATCATACGCCTGCGTCGTTGAATTGAGCGTCTGGCAAGACCACGCATATTGCATTGCCACGGCATTTTGGGGATCGTCGGGGTCAGTAGACAGCGATGCATCTAGCACAAGATCCTGCTCAACACCTTGTGACCGATTTCCACCCGCGACAAGTGCCGTAAGGTCTGTGCGCGCCACTGCAATCTGCACATCTGCAGTATTGTTTACTCTGGAATTGCTCGCCATCACCACAAGGAGACGGAAGACATAGTTGACACCCACAGTCAACGTTCGAGGCGGAGTTTGAGGATACGCGGATTCGGGCTTGTCGAATTAAATTGCGCTGGCTTCAAATCCCCTCCACTTGAAGCCACGTAAATCTCATGTCGATACCCGTTGACCCTGATGTTGTGTCCGTAGAATCTGCGGTAACAATCCCGGAACAGGAAGGATAACTTGCCGAGGCGGTAATAACGAGTTCATTTGCCCGATACGCTCCCTGGATCCCGCCACCCTTGATTGACACAGATGGCAGCGCCATTCCTGACTTCTTGACGACAACAGCGTTCGAGTTGCCGGTTTTGCCGAAAAGTTCATAGCCAGAAGAACGAACGAATAGACGCCGTCAGATTCCAGCACGGCTGCGGCGATCTTTATTGTGGCATTGTTTGTGACCCCTGCAGCAGTGAGCAGAGCCGTCACGGCATTAACCGAAGTAGTGGTCACACTCGATGAATTGACCAGCATCCAAGTATACGTCATTGTGCGGCCACCAGATCCAGTCGAGCTCGAGCCATCAAGGGAAAGGTCGTCGCACATACCAATAGATGTCGCTCCACTCACAAGCACTTGCGGTTGTGGTGAATTGTCCGGTGCAGTAGCTGTGATCGTCGCTGCAGGTGCAGCCAACTCTGCTGTCTTGGTGGATTTTACAAGTCCTGCGCGTAGGGATAGTGTTCCTCCTGGCACAATCTTGACACCCTGACCAAATACGAATCGAATCGCAATGGAGTTTGTCTGCCATGTGCACATTGGAGCGGCACCGCAATAGTTTGCTGAATCCGCTGACGTGGGCAAATCAAATAGGACGCTACACGCAAAGGTGTCAGCGACTAGGCTTGTCCGATCGACAGACCGGTCAAATGTGAGCGATAGACCCACTCCAGTATCTAGGAACTTCGCGGCGATAATTTTTGGAGGTGGTGTCGTATCTTTCGTTTCCACAATTTTCACATCCAAATTAGCGATAGCCTTTGCGGCGAAGAGAGCATCGGTCGTCGTCACACTGGATGAAATGCTACCCGTGCGATCGCCGTCTATCACTTGATTATCATCTGCAGATACTGTTATTGTTTGAGAAACATTCCAATTTGTCGCTGTAAACACCACGCTCGTCGGTGCCACAGCCAGGATCGCGAGAGAAGTTGTTATTCGGACAGTCACATTAGCAGTAGGCTGTGCTTGCAGCATAATGTTGTATGAGTCGGTAACTACGCGGCCCTCGGCGACAACCAAAGTAGGTGTAGCTGTTTTTGTTGTTCCTTGGTAAACGAAGAATCCAGAAGTATCATCATTCAAAACCTGAATCATGGTCGAGGGTATCTGATAGGCGGAATAAACTCCGTCACTGGAGGTTATCACCGCAGAGATGGTAACAACAGCATTAGCATCTTCAAGATAGTCATTGATCGCCGTAACTTGTACAGTCTTGGCAGTACTCCATTCCGTTGTGGTGAACGTAATAGACGACGGAACAGTCAGTGCTTTCGTAGGCAGACTACTCGTAAACGTCACCGTAATCGCACTAAGTGGTGCACTAAGAAGTGTCAGCGAAAGAGAGCCTGCCGCACCTTCGGTAAGATTGAAAGTCGCTGCAGAAAGCTGGATACCAGCAAATGTTACGTTTGCTAGTTGAGAAGCGCGCTGTGATGTGTTAGAGGTGCTAATTGATGCCACAACCACCACCTCGAAACTGACCGAGCTCACCCACTTCGAAGTACTCACAACAAGGTTCGGTGACTGAAGCGTGGTGTTAGTAGGAGTCGATATACCCCCGAAGTAGATATACCTGCTACCGTCTCAAGCGCCAACGTTTGTGACTCCCACTTCACTTCGATTGAGTAATTCGACCGTGGAAGCAAGTAAATAGAAAACGAGGTCACACTTTGCTTTTCTTGGTTCGATAAGCCAACGCTTACAAGACCAATCCGTGTCGACTGCGCCAGCTGTCCACGTGTATTTTCCACCACTATGAGGGGGTATCGGCCACAGGTAAACGGTGAAAACCACACTGCTTAGCGTGGAAATTTCATTGCCATTGCTCGATTCTGTAGCCACCGCTTTAACCTGGATCTGCGTTGAGCCGAACCACGTTGCATTTGGAAGGATCTGAATCGACATGTTACTCGATACAGGAAGTTGGCCAAGCGTGAACGTACTGTTAGCGCTATCTTTCACGAATTGCACACTTGTTGAAGACGTAACAGACTTAACAGCCAATCCACTGAGATCTGAAATCTCCAGACGCAGCGACTCAGAACTGTCCATATCGGTTAATGACAGGTTCGCGATAACCAAAAACCCTGACACGTTTTGATTCACGCGAATGTCCGAAGATCCGACCAGCAATACGGGCATATCGGCATCTGCAATAACATTCACCGATATACTCGTGGAGACACGCGTGCTGTCACCGGTTGATCCCTCCATGCTTGTGACTGCAACTTGAATGGAAAAGTTTCCCGAGAAATTTCGGCGGGGAAGGAGCAATACGCTTCTGTTTGTCGTAATTGGAATGGCGGAGCTCCTGGGAACAAGCAGCACGACCCCAGCAGTCTTGGGAGTGGTTATTGCCACGCCATCTAAGTTAATTCCATCGAGGTAGAGAGGGTCAAAACTTATCTCCACCTCAATAACTTCTGATCCATCTCTGTCGGGCGTGGATGCTTCAGCTATCGTAAACGCGCCACTTACGTCTTCCAATGTCGTCACCGCAGTAGTATTCAGCACCAGCACGGGCGTATTTGGGACGGGAGTCACGACCACCCTGCATCTGGCAAATGCAGCGACCGCAGACAGTGATCCATGCCATGTGTCAGAGGATGAGACTCTCGACACGATTTTCAAAGTGAAGTCGAACGTCTGGGCCACATACTTGCTCGGCACAATCGTGACCGAACGGTTCTGTAGGCACGACGGCTCCAAAGCAGGTAGACAGGAAGGACTATTGTTTCCATACAAATAGTAGCGCAAATCGCCAAAGCGCATACTTGCACCCCATTTCGTGTCGGTCTCCCCGACAAGCACGACACCGCCAATGCTGACAGATTCGACTACAGTTTCATCAATTAATGCTTGTACGCTCACGAGATCGGTCAACTCGCTCATTATTCCGAAGTCTGCCAGCCGGAAAGTCACACTTTGATTGTCCATCACGTGAAAGGATCGAATTGCTTTTCCGGAACCGATGGTCCCTACCCCAGTCTCCCCTACGAGCGACAGCTTCATAGTACCAATTGCCGTTTGTGTTGACTGTCTCAGAATATCCGTCGCTTTCGTGATAACAGTAGCCAAGAGCGCTCCAGAATACAGAGGCCTCGCGTCTAGGACAATACGAAAATGCGTATCGCCAGAGACGTTGCCAGTAGTATAGAAAGCGTATGCTCCGACGCCCCGCAAGGTGGCCCCATTCATACCCACAACGCGGTTTGTTAAGACCGACCCAAGCATATTCAGAGGAGCAAGTGCCAACGTGGTCGACATCCCTCCCGCCGCTGATCGGCCCCACGAATCATTAGCAAAGAAGCTATCGAACGAAAGCGATAGCGGCTTTCCTGCCACGACGACCTCATTGCTAGATGTAGCGAGGACAACAGACGGCACAACAGGACGCGGGTGAACCACTACAGGAATATCCATGATAATGATACCGTCACCGCCGCTTTGATACGCGCTTTGATTCGAAGTCGCTCCGATATCGAAAGGCACTGTCGTGACAATTGCAAACAAGCTCATGTAGCCAAACCAGTACTGGCGCGGTCGCACGCTCACCACATCTCGTAGACTGTATGGAATTCTGTACACATCGACAGCTCCGAGCGTTGTCGGCATCAGCCGTTCAAGACCTGCGTAGACATCAGCCACTTGGGTCCTATTTTCCACATAAAGCAAGAGGTGCTCACGACTAGTGACCTCGTCATACACATCTAGCCTCTGGAACGGCAACCGCACGAACTCATTCCAGGTTGAATGCGAAACAGCGCTCACACGCACAACAGGGTCAACTGGCATCACTAGCACCGTTGTCACCACGGACGTGGCTTTTATTTCTCCTGTCTCCGTTTCTGTCGTCCATACCATTACGTTGACTGTGAAGAATCCCGTGAAGTCAGCACGCGGTATGACCGTAAACGTCTGATCCAAGCGGAACACAGGCTGCGACTCCAGTTGAGGCAGTGTTACTGTCTCGTTTTCACCATCTAGTAGTAAATCGTTAGACGTAACATCACTGTAGAGATGAAGCACTGCTGTGCGATTTACTGTCACTTGTGACCTCAAGACTTCGGACCCATCCGCGTCCGCAGTGGAGGCTACAACATGAATAGGAACACCAACCAATGGCTTAGAGCTCGCAGACACTGGGCTGACATCCACACTAGCAGTGTGGCAGATAGCAGCGATGGCAACACTAATCGGGATGGATGGCGACTCAGCGGCAGCCAGACCCGAGCTCGCGCTAGAACCCAGAGACACCTTCTCGACCGATGCACTCCAAATACGCAAGTGCATCTCACCACTGTACCCTGTCACCAACGTAAGCTCCACACTCCCGCTCATTTCCAAGCGACCCACTCCGGCTGCCACAACATATCGTGAGCTATCGCCATACAGCACCTGCGGCACGATGCCGTCTTCATTGCTCAATAGTGACACCGATACGTCGCCTGAGTGCCAAACCACGGAAGCCACAAATGGCGCGTACTCGCCGAGCTCCACAATCAAGAACAACTCTTCCGACCCGTCCGCATCCACCAACGACGCAGTGACTGAGTCGCATATCACCACACCATCCTCGACCGCAACGAATGTCGCCGTCGGGATCGATATGAGAGGCTCTGTTGCCTCGGGTATTATGGTCGCACTCAGCGGCGTCTCGTACACATCTTCAGAGACGAAGTCACCACTGCGGTCAACTGCATATACGACAAGAGTGCAGTCTATCGGCCCCGAAAATAGGGCGGCGGAGTCAGTGTCACCGTCAAGTCGGCACTTTCCTCGCTTCGGTACACTGCAAGTGGGAGTATTTCGACAACTGCAGTGGCGACAACGCCCGCGTCATCCGACGAAACATTGCTGGCATTGGTGTCACTCGCGTGCACCAAGATGCCATTGACAGTCACTTTCCCCACGCGTTGTCCTCGCACCGAAGGTGGACGTCGATTTCTTCGGATCCATCGGTGTCCCGCATCGTCCAATTGCTGACGATGGTAGTTGCTTGGCCGTTCTCCGCAATGAACAGCTCAGCTGGAGTGACCACGAACTGTGGCGCCTCCGCCACCGGATGAACCACCAGCGGGATCGACTGGGACACCATAGCCATAGATTTCCATTGCCCCGAGGGAAGGCAGTTGAACACATCCTCATTGCTCGAGGCAAGCAAATAGCACTCAGTCGCGAAAAAGTCAGGGTCCATGTCTGCAGTGAATGCGACCACCACAATCTTGATACTGAGGTTTCCCGACATTGTCGCGACCGGCGCCAGCGAAAATGGTGTAACAATGTGTTCGCCAACATGGCCTAACTGTGTCGAAGTAGACGATAGAAGGTACCCTGCGATTCCCAGTGCGTCCGTAGACCAGATGGAACGGACGGTGCTCGACGAGTAGTCAACATCCGCTTCCGCCTCGTGACTGCCAGACCCCGAACTGGAGCTGGTCCCGACATTGTTAGTCCATTCACGAATAAAGTTCGAAGGATAGAATGCTTCGACACGGTAGTATAGATCCGCCTTTGTTGGCACCACTGTGACATCGCCGTCAAATACGCTGCCTTCGGTGATCGACGAATTTGTCATAGTGACGGACAGCTGGGGCTGCCCAGCAACCGCGAAGAACTGCAGTGTTACAGGGACGTTGGTCTCGTTCCAGCTGCTGAACGCATACACAGAAGCGCGGAGAAAACCTCGCGTGAAGGTCGAATGGTTTAGCCCGGCCACAATATAGACAGCCTCCGAATCGACCGGAAGCTGCACTGCTGCATAGGTCATTTCGCCGAGCGTCTCCTTTCGGGTCCCGAAAACCTCGGAACCATTCAAAGAAACAACCAGGTTGCAAGCATCCGGCAGCAGTATTTCCAGCGAAACGTTCACATCCAAAGCATCTGCATCTAAGTCCGCCATTGCAAGCTTTGAGATCCACAAAACCCCACCTCATCTTCGTACACCATCGAGCTTGCATTGTCAACCACAAAGATAGGCGCTTGGGCGTGGTTCCACTGCGTCGGTAGAAGCGTTTCCAGGATGCTTGATGAGAAGACAGTGAGCCAGCCCTGCTCGCCACCACCACTTGGATCCTCCACAGATTTATCTATCATCAGCTGCGATGGGATCAAGCTACCTGTAGTTACCACCGACTGCAGCATGATCGGCAAACTACCGACGTAGTCCCGAGGCGGCAAGACGGTAAAATTACTATTCATACCGCTCCCCTCACTATGGTCCAGAACGAAGAAGCTTCTTGGTATCCACGACCCCCATTCACCCTGGGAGGAATCTGGATCCAGAATTGCGAATCCTGCGCCGCTACCACACCGTCGGTGTCATCCACGTCAACAGTAAATGTTGTGATGTCCGAATCGAAACTATAAGCCGCGCGTGAGACCTCGCTCACAACCACATCCAATTCGCGGTTGAAGCCCACGTGGATTACCACTGACTCGGTGGTAGGCGTAGCAGAGAAGAATCGAGTAGCTGCCACGGGGATCACTGATACGTGCAAATTAATGGTAAGAATGCACACTTGGTTCAAGGTCGGAGAGTACCCTTTCAGTGAAAGCATGACATTGGCTTCACCGTAGTAGCCTAGCGCAGGGACCACAGTCACACTAACAGATGCGCTAAAATCGATTTGCTGTTCGCCAGCGAGCGCAAGCGACCCAAAAGTGCGCCTACAGACGGAGGGGCTCCATTCTCTCATCATCGACAAACACCGCTTGAACTCGAGCTGTATCCCATGTGAACCTGCAAGAACTGTACTGATATCGGCTCCGAGAGCACTCGGAAGCTCTGCCAATAAACTTTCACGAATGGTATCCAGTGAGATGACAGCAGCTGCGTCTTTTTTCCTACGGACCAAATGTCGATGGGTCTCCCGTAATATACCGTAGGTTCCGGTATCCACATTACTTCAGCTGTAAGAACTGAAGACGCCGTTATCGCATCCACCGCCGAATAATTCGTGAAGAAGAGCTCTCTCGACGTTACTGTGAGCGACATGCTGAATTTGTCCACAAAGAGAGCGTCTGCCGCCACGAGCATGATCTCAGCATCCACAATGCCCGATAAGGCAGCTGTCGGAATTGGTAACACATACTTCGAGACTGTGTCATTGCCGGTCGAACCGGTAGACCACAACTGCTGGTTGTTGAAAATACGTGAACGATATCTGCCTTCACGTCCGCACTCAACCCAACGGAAAGCTCCTCGGAGCCGTCCAAATCTCGAAGCGAAATAGCACCGATTGACAACACAATTGGGGTACCTGCAAAGGCATTCGGTTCCATAATGCTTGCATTCAGCAACGGTGAAGTGGCTACTGGTGATATGAACAGATCAACAGTAACAATCAGCGTAACGTTTGGGAGGGAGCCAAACCGTTTTAATTTGACTGATGTCTCGCCAACTGGAATGTTACGTTCTTGGAGAACAGCTTTTAGTTTTAGACTTGCGGCTCCCGAAAAATGTGGATTTGCTGGTACGAGTTGATATGAGTTGTTCGATGTATCTGCAACTGTGAAGTTTAGCGGCGTAGACGAGATGAACAGCAGAAAATCTCTTCTGTAAGTTGAATCCACAAAAGCAGTTGAGATCAGATCGTCAAGAGCCTTTCCTGAAATGGTTGTGTTGTGGTTTTCGTCACCAACCAGCTGCATCCAGACTGGGTCCATTTCTTTGGGGCAGGTAGCCAATACAACAACACCTTGAATTCCACTTCTACTTTCATCATTGTAACATGCTCAGTGAAGATGTAAGCAAATGTCTGTTCAACCACTCCTGCAAAACCATCTGCTGGAGCAACTTGCACAGAATTTCCTTTAAGGATATCTAATTGATCAATCAGTAACGCCACTTCAGTGCGATACGGGTGTTTCAAACAAGTCAAATTAAACCCGCCAGTTGTAATGTTTCGGATGGAGTTGAATTGAACACCTCTCAACTCGGCTTCAATAGCCCAAGACGAATCATTGGTGATCTTTGCCAGCCTCGCAACTATTCCCACCGGGTCTGCAGGAAAATTTATAATCGCTTGATACTCCGCCTCAAATACCATAGGATCGTCAAGTGCTTCCACAGCAAGCATCCGTGGGTCAACTATAGATCTCACAGTGTGTTCAAATGACACAACGACATGCTTATCAGAGGCAACGTCAATCCACGACACGTTCACGTACAAAATCACCTCCTGAGGATGGCCTTCGCGAGGAGCAAGCGCCATTTTCGCTCCCCGTATATAACTCATGTCCGAACTCGTCCAATTGCCCGTGACAGACCAAGAAATCTCTGTTCCACTGCAATACATAAGTACCCAACCTGACCATTTCGGAAGAATCACAGTAATACCTCGCAAAATCGTTGTGGTCGCATTCCAATCCTTCTTAAGGCTCTCGAACGCTAATTTAACCACATTGCGTGGATAAAACTGAAGAGTTTCATTCACAAAGATACTGGAGCGTAATTTGAGCGGGCCCACAATTTGGGTTGCATTTAATTTGTTGTCGCTTCGTACATCCGCCGATGCGTTCCAATCAATCTGGAGAGGAAGCACCACTTCTACCTTCTTTGTCGGGTAAATCTTGGAACGGAAGACAAACACAACTGAGCCACGAAATTGTCCTGCTACCAACGGTGCAGGATACACCTCCAATGCGTATATGCTATCGTTGGTAATGCCATTTTTCAAACGCGCATCAAGTCGAATCATTTCAACAAAGCGTACCACCACGGATGACCGTATCAAACGGGACTCCGTCCACAACTACACTACTAACCATGCGAATCAAATTCGCGCCTCGTAATACCAAATCCACGGACCAGTACTCGACCACATGCTCGGGCTGTCCAGTGACTCACCGAACAAGTCCCACGCGCCCACGGACACCAGCGCAGCCTCGGCCTCCATGTTCTCCACCACCAACGGATCCAGCATCGACACGACCGCCACCAGAGACCGAGGGTCCGGGATGCTCTGGACCAAGTGCCACACCTGCACCACCACCAAGCGCGACGACACCGAGTCCACCAACGTCACGTTTGTCGACACCGTCACGCGCTGCGACTTGGCGGTGCGCGGCGCCAGCACCACCTCGGCCTCCTTCAGCCAGCTCACGTCGTCCGACTGCAGCTCGCCCGCGATGTCCCAGCTCTTGGCGCCGCCCACACGGGACAGCAGCACAAAGTCGCTCCTGCGAGGAACCGCCATGCTCACGCTGCGCACGTCCAGCTGAGCGCCAACAAGCGCCGCAGACGCAGACGCGCGGCTCAACGCCAGCGACACCGCCTGCTTCGGTGGCAGCGATAGCGTCTCGTTCGCAAACACCACGGTGTGCAGCTCCACCGGCAACTCCACGTCGCCACGAAGCCACGAAATCGACAGTGGACGTGCCACCTCTACCTTCTGCGCCGAGTTCTGCTTGTCTCGGAACACCACCACCACAGACCCGCGGAACCGGCCTGCGAACGACGCCGACGGATAAATCGTCAGCACACCAGCCTGCGAATTCGTATCATTCGACACCAGGGTCGTGCCCGACACGTTCTCGAAGCGCACCACGCCGTTGCCGCCAGCGACCTCCTGCACATCGCTGTCCCCGCCGGCCCACATAGCGCCGCTCACGGCCGAGCGCACGTCGCGCCCGTGCACTTCCACGGACACGGACCAGTACTCCGACCACATGCTCGGGCTGTCCAACGACTCGCCGAGTAAGTCCCACGCGCCCAGACACCCAGCGCAGCCTCGTCCTCCATGTTCTCCACCACCAACGGATCCAGCATCGACACGACCGCCACCAGAGACCGAGGGTCCGGGATGCTCTGGACCAAGTGCCACACCTGCACCACCACCAAGCGCGACGACACCGAGTCCACCAACGTCACGTTTGTCGACACCGTCACGCGCTGCGACTTGGCGGTGCGCGGCGCCAACCACCTCGGCCTCCTTCAGCCAGCTCACGTCGTCCGACTGCAGCTCACCCGCGATGTCCCAGCTCTTGGCGCCGCCCACACGGGACAGCAGCACAAAGTCGCTCCAGCGAGGAACCGCCATGCTCACGCTGCGCACGTCCAGCTGAGCGCCAACAAGCGCCGCAGACGCAGACGCGCGGCTCAACGCCAGCGACACCGCCTGCTTCGGTGGCAGCGATAGCGTCTCGTTCGCAAACACCACGGTGTGCAGCTCCACTGGCAACTCCACGTCGCCACGAAGCCACGAAATCGACAGTGGACGTGCCACCTCTACCTTCTGCGCCGAGTTCTGCTTGTCTCGGAACACCACCACCACAGACCCGCGGAACCGGCCAGCGAACGACGCCGACGGATAAATCGTCAGCACACCAGCCTGCGAATTCGTATCATTCGACACCAGGGTCGTGCCCGACATTCTCGAAGCGCACCACGCCGTTGCCGCCAGCGACCTCCTGCACATCGCTGTACTCGCCGGCCCACATAGCGCCGCTCACGGCCGAGCGCACGTCGCGCCCGTGCACTTCCACGGACACGGACCAGTACTCCGACCACATGCTCGGGCTGTCCAGTGACTCGCCGAGTAAGTCCCACGCGCCCACGGACACCAGCGCAGCCTCGTCCTCCATGTTCTCCACCACCAACGGATCCAGCATCGACACGACCGCCACCAGAGACCGAGGGTCCGGGATGCTCTGGACCAAGTGCCACACCTGCACCACCACCAAGCGCGACGACACCGAGTCCACCAACGTCACGTTTGTCGACACCGTCACGCGCTGCGACTTGGCGGTGCGCGGCGCCAGCACCACCTCGGCCTCCTTCAGCCAGCTCACGTCGTCCGACTGCAGCTCACCCGCGATGTCCCAGCTCTTGGCGCCGCCCACACGGGACAGCAGCACAAAGTCGCTCCAGCGAGGAACCGCCATGCTCACGCTGCGCACGTCCAGCTGAGCGCCAACAAGCGCCGCAGACGCAGACGCGCGGCTCAACGCCAGCGACACCGCCTGCTTCGGTGGCAGCGATAGCGTCTCGTTCGCAAACACCACGGTGTGCAGCTCCACTGGCAACTCCACGTCGCCACGAAGCCACGAAATCGACAGTGGACGTGCCACCTCTACCTTCTGCGCCGAGTTCTGCTTGTCTCGGAACACCACCACCACAGACCCGCGGAACCGGCCAGCGAACGACGCCGACGGATAAATCGTCAGCACACCAGCCTGCGAATTCGTATCATTCGACACCAGGGTCGTGCCCGACACGTTCTCGAAGCGCACCACGCCGTTGCCGCCAGCGACCTCCTGCACATCGCTGTACTCGCCGGCCCACATAGCGCCGCTCACGGCCGAGCGCACGTCGCGCCCGTGCACTTCCACGGACACGGACCAGTACTCCGACCACATGCTCGGGCTGTCCAACGACTCGCCGAGTAAGTCCCACGCGCCCACGGACACCAGCGCAGCCTCGTCCTCCATGTTCTCCACCACCAACGGATCCAGCATCGACACGACCGCCACCAGAGACCGAGGGTCCGGGATGCTCTGGACCAAGTGCCACACCTGCACCACCACCAAGCGCGACGACACCGAGTCCACCAACGTCACGTTTGTCGACACCGTCACGCGCTGCGACTTGGCGGTGCGCGGCGCCAGCACCACCTCGGCCTCCTTCAGCCAGCTCACGTCGTCCGACTGCAGCTCACCCGCGATGTCCCAGCTCTTGGCGCCGCCCACACGGGACAGCAGCACAAAGTCGCTCCAGCGAGGAACCGCCATGCTCACGCTGCGCACGTCCAGCTGAGCGCCAACAAGCGCCGCAGACGCAGACGCGCGGCTCAACGCCAGCGACACCGCCTGCTTCGGTGGCAGCGATAGCGTCTCGTTCGCAAACACCACGGTGTGCAGCTCCACTGGCAACTCCACGTCGCCACGAAGCCACGAAATCGACAGTGGACGTGCCACCTCTACCTTCTGCGCCGAGTTCTGCTTGTCTCGGAACACCACCACCACAGACCCGCGGAACCGGCCAGCGAACGACGCCGACGGATAAATCGTCAGCACACCAGCCTGCGAATTCGTATCATTCGACACCAGGGTCGTGCCCGACACGTTCTCGAAGCGCACCACGCCGTTGCCGCCAGCGACCTCCTGCACATCGCTGTACTCGCCGGCCCACATAGCGCCGCTCACGGCCGAGCGCACGTCGCGCCCGTGCACTTCCACGGACACGGACCAGTGCTCCGACCACATGCTCGGGCTGTCCAACGACTCGCCGAGTAAGTCCCACGCGCCCACGGACACCAGCGCAGCCTCGTCCTCCATGTTCTCCACCACCAACGGATCCAGCATCGACACGACCGCCACCAGAGACCGAGGGTCCGGGATGCTCTGGACCAAGTGCCACACCTGCACCACCACCAAGCGCGACGACACCGAGTCCACCAACGTCACGTTTGTCGACACCGTCACGCGCTGCGACTTGGCGGTGCGCGGCGCCAGCACCACCTCGGCCTCCTTCAGCCAGCTCACGTCGTCCGACTGCAGCTCGCCCGCGATGTCCCAGCTCTTGGCGCCGCCCACACGGGACAGCAGCACAAAGTCGCTCCAGCGAGGAACCGCCATGCTCACGCTGCGCACGTCCAGCTGAGCGCCAACAAGCGCCGCAGACGCAGACGCGCGGCTCAACGCCAGCGACACCGCCTGCTTCGGTGGCAGCGATAGCGTCTCGTTCGCAAACACCACGGTGTGCAGCTCCACTGGCAACTCCACGTCGCCACGAAGCCACGAAATCGACAGTGGACGTGCCACCTCTACCTTCTGCGCCGAGTTCTGCTTGTCTCGGAACACCACCACCACAGACCCGCGGAACCGGCCAGCGAACGACGCCGACGGATAAATCGTCAGCACACCAGCCTGCGAATTCGTATCATTCGACACCAGGGTCGTGCCCGACACGTTCTCGAAGCGCACCACGCCGTTGCCGCCAGCGACCTCCTGCACATCGCTGTACTCGCCGGCCCACATAGCGCCGCTCACGGCCGAGCGCACGTCGCGCCCGTGCACTTCCACGGACACGGACCAGTACTCCGACCACATGCTCGGGCTGTCCAACGACTCGCCGAGTAAGTCCCACGCGCCCACGGACACCAGCGCAGCCTCGTCCTCCATGTTCTCCACCACCAACGGATCCAGCATCGACACGACCGCCACCAGAGACCGAGGGTCCGGGATGCTCTGGACCAAGTGCCACACCTGCACCACCACCAAGCGCGACGACACCGAGTCCACCAACGTCACGTTTGTCGACACCGTCACGCGCTGCGACTTGGCGGTGCGCGGCGCCAGCACCACCTCGGCCTCCTTCAGCCAGCTCACGTCGTCCGACTGCAGCTCGCCCGCGATGTCCCAGCTCTTGGCGCCGCCCACACGGGACAGCAGCACAAAGTCGCTCCAGCGAGGAACCGCCATGCTCACGCTGCGCACGTCCAGCTGAGCGCCAACAAGCGCCGCAGACGCAGACGCGCGGCTCAACGCCAGCGACACCGCCTGCTTCGGTGGCAGCGATAGCGTCTCGTTCGCAAACACCACGGTGTGCAGCTCCACCGGCAACTCCACGTCGCCACGAAGCCACGAAATCGACAGTGGACGTGCCACCTCTACCTTCTGCGCCGAGTTCTGCTTGTCTCGGAACACCACCACCACAGACCTGCGGAACCGGCCTGCGAACGACGCCGACGGATAAATCGTCAGCACACCTGCCTGCGAATTCGTATCATTCGACACCAGGGTCGTGCCCGACACGTTCTCGAAGCGCACCACGCCGTTGCCGCCAGCGACCTCCTGCACATCGCTGTACTCGCCGGCCCACATAGCGCCGCTCACGGCCGAGCGCACGTCGCGCCCGTGCACTTCCACGGACACGGACCAGTGCTCCGACCACATGCTCGGGCTGTCCAACGACTCGCCGAGTAAGTCCCACGCGCCCACGGACACCAGCGCAGCCTCGTCCTCCATGTTCTCCACCACCAACGGATCCAGCATCGACACGACCGCCACCAGAGACCGAGGGTCCGGGATGCTCTGGACCAAGTGCCACACCTGCACCACCACCAAGCGCGACGACACCGAGTCCACCAACGTCACGTTTGTCGACACCGTCACGCGCTGCGACTTGGCGGTGCGCGGCGCCAGCACCACCTCGGCCTCCTTCAGCCAGCTCACGTCGTCCGACTGCAGCTCGCCCGCGATGTCCCAGCTCTTGGCGCCGCCCACACGGGACAGCAGCACAAAGTCGCTCCAGCGAGGAACCGCCATGCTCACGCTGCGCACGTCCAGCTGAGCGCCAACAAGCGCCGCAGACGCAGACGCGCGGCTCAACGCCAGCGACACCGCCTGCTTCGGTGGCAGCGATAGCGTCTCGTTCGCAAACACCACGGTGTGCAGCTCCACCGGCAACTCCACGTCGCCACGAAGCCACGAAATCGACAGTGGACGTGCCACCTCTACCTTCTGCGCCGAGTTCTGCTTGTCTCGGAACACCACCACCACAGACCTGCGGAACCGGCCTGCGAACGACGCCGACGGATAAATCGTCAGCACACCAGCCTGCGAATTCGTATCATTCGACACCAGGGTCGTGCCCGACACGTTCTCGAAGCGCACCACGCCGTTGCCGCCAGCGACCTCCTGCACATCGCTGTACTCGCCGGCCCACATAGCGCCGCTCACGGCCGAGCGCACGTCGCGCCCGTGCACTTCCACGGACACGGACCAGTGCTCCGACCACATGCTCGGGCTGTCCAACGACTCGCCGAGTAAGTCCCACGCGCCCACGGACACCAGCGCAGCCTCGTCCTCCATGTTCTCCACCACCAACGGATCCAGCATCGACACGACCGCCACCAGAGACCGAGGGTCCGGGATGCTCTGGACCAAATGCCACACCTGCACCACCACCAAGCGCGACGACACCGAGTCCACCAACGTCACGTTTGTCGACACCGTCACGCGCTGCGACTTGGCGGTGCGCGGCGCCAGCACCACCTCGGCCTCCTTCAGCCAGCTCACGTCGTCCGACTGCAGCTCGCCCGCGATGTCCCAGCTCTTGGCGCCGCCCACACGGGACAGCAGCACAAAGTCGCTCCAGCGAGGAACCGCCATGCTCACGCTGCGCACGTCCAGCTGAGCGCCAACAAGCGCCGCAGACGCAGACGCGCGGCTCAACGCCAGCGACACCGCCTGCTTCGGTGGCAGCGATAGCGTCTCGTTCGCAAACACCACGGTGTGCAGCTCCACTGGCAACTCCACGTCGCCACGAAGCCACGAAATCGACAGTGGACGTGCCACCTCTACCTTCTGCGCCGAGTTCTGCTTGTCTCGGAACACCACCACCACAGACCCGCGGAACCGGCCAGCGAACGACGCCGACGGATAAATCGTCAGCACACCAGCCTGCGAATTCGTATCATTCGACACCAGGGTCGTGCCCGACACGTTCTCGAAGCGCACCACGCCGTTGCCGCCAGCGACCTCCTGCACATCGCTGTACTCGCCGGCCCACATAGCGCCGCTCACGGCCGAGCGCACGTCGCGCCCGTGCACTTCCACGGACACGGACCAGTACTCCGACCACATGCTCGGGCTGTCCAACGACTCGCCGAGTAAGTCCCACGCGCCCACGGACACCAGCGCAGCCTCGTCCTCCATGTTCTCCACCACCAACGGATCCAGCATCGACACGACCGCCACCAGAGACCGAGGGTCCGGGATGCTCTGGACCAAGTGCCACACCTGCACCACCACCAAGCGCGACGACACCGAGTCCACCAACGTCACGTTTGTCGACACCGTCACGCGCTGCGACTTGGCGGTGCGCGGCGCCAGCACCACCTCGGCCTCCTTCAGCCAGCTCACGTCGTCCGACTGCAGCTCGCCCGCGATGTCCCAGCTCTTGGCGCCGCCCACACGGGACAGCAGCACAAAGTCGCTCCAGCGAGGAACCGCCATGCTCACGCTGCGCACGTCCAGCTGAGCGCCAACAAGCGCCGCAGACGCAGACGCGCGGCTCAACGCCAGCGACACCGCCTGCTTCGGTGGCGGCGATAGCGTCTCGTTCGCAAACACCACGGTGTGCAGCTCCACTGGCAACTCCACGTCGCCACGAAGCCACGAAATCGACAGTGGACGTGCCACCTCTACCTTCTGCGCCGAGTTCTGCTTGTCTCGGAACACCACCACCACAGACCCGCGGAACCGGCCAGCGAACGACGCCGACGGATAAATCGTCAGCACACCAGCCTGCGAATTCGTATCATTCGACACCAGGGTCGTGCCCGACACGTTCTCGAAGCGCACCACGCCGTTGCCGCCAGCGACCTCCTGCACATCGCTGTACTCGCCGGCCCACATAGCGCCGCTCACGGCCGAGCGCACGTCGCGCCCGTGCACTTCCACGGACACGGACCAGTACTCCGACCACATGCTCGGGCTGTCCAGTGACTCGCCGAGTAAGTCCCACGCGCCCACAGACACCAGCGCAGCCTCGTCCTCCATGTTCTCCACCACCAACGGATCCAGCATCGACACGACCGCCACCAGAGACCGAGGGTCCGGGATGCTCTGGACCAAATGCCACACCTGCACCACCACCAAGCGCGACGACACGGAGTCCACCAACGTCACGTTTGTCGACACCGTCACGCGCTGCGACTTGGCGGTGCGCGGCGCCAGTACCACCTCGGCCTCCTTCAGCCAGCTCACGTCGTCCGACTGCAGCTCACCCGCGATGTCCCAGCTCTTGGCGCCGCCCACACGGGACAGCAGCACAAAGTCGCTCCAGCGAGGAACCGCCATGCTCACGCTGCGCACGTCCAGCTGAGCGCCAACAAGCGCCGCAGACGCAGACGCGCGGCTCAACGCCAGCGACACCGCCTGCTTCGGTGGCAGCGATAGCGTCTCGTTCGCAAACACCACGGTGTGCAGCTCCACTGGCAACTCCACGTCGCCACGAAGCCACGAAATCGACAGTGGACGTGCCACCTCTACCTTCTGCGCCGAGTTCTGCTTGTCTCGGAACACCACCACCACAGACCCGCGGAACCGGCCAGCGAACGACGCCGACGGATAAATCGTCAGCACACCAGCCTGCGAATTCGTATCATTCGACACCAGGGTCGTGCCCGACACGTTCTCGAAGCGCACCACGCCGTTGCCGCCAGCGACCTCCTGCACATCGCTGTACTCGCCGGCCCACATAGCGCCGCTCACGGCCGAGCGCACGTCGCGCCCGTGCACTTCCACGGACACGGACCAGTACTCCGACCACATGCTCGGGCTGTCCAGTGACTCGCCGAGTAAGTCCCACGCGCCCACAGACACCAGCGCAGCCTCGTCCTCCATGTTCTCCACCACCAACGGATCCAGCATCGACACGACCGCCACCAGAGACCGAGGGTCCGGGATGCTCTGGACCAAGTGCCACACCTGCACCACCACCAAGCGCGACGACACCGAGTCCACCAACGTCACGTTTGTCGACACCGTCACGCGCTGCGACTTGGCGGTGCGCGGCGCCAGTACCACCTCGGCCTCCTTCAGCCAGCTCACGTCGTCCGACTGCAGCTCACCCGCGATGTCCCAGCTCTTGGCGCCGCCCACACGGGACAGCAGCACAAAGTCGCTCCAGCGAGGAACCGCCATGCTCACGCTGCGCACGTCCAGCTGAGCGCCAACAAGCGCCGCAGACGCAGACGCGCGGCTCAACGCCAGCGACACCGCCTGCTTCGGTGGCAGCGATAGCGTCTCGTTCGCAAACACCACGGTGTGCAGCTCCACTGGCAACTCCACGTCGCCACGAAGCCACGAAATCGACAGTGGACGTGCCACCTCTACCTTCTGCGCCGAGTTCTGCTTGTCTCGGAACACCACCACCACAGACCCGCGGAACCGGCCAGCGAACGACGCCGACGGATAAATCGTCAGCACACCAGCCTGCGAATTCGTATCATTCGACACCAGGGTCGTGCCCGACACGTTCTCGAAGCGCACCACGCCGTTGCCGCCAGCGACCTCCTGCACATCGCTGTACTCGCCGGCCCACATAGCGCCGCTCACGGCCGAGCGCACGTCGCGCCCGTGCACTTCCACGGACACGGACCAGTACTCCGACCACATGCTCGGGCTGTCCAGTGACTCGCCGAGTAAGTCCCACGCGCCCACAGACACCAGCGCAGCCTCGTCCTCCATGTTCTCCACCACCAACGGATCCAGCATCGACACGACCGCCACCAGAGACCGAGGGTCCGGGATGCTCTGGACCAAATGCCACACCTGCACCACCACCAAGCGCGACGACACCGAGTCCACCAACGTCACGTTTGTCGACACCGTCACGCGCTGCGACTTGGCGGTGCGCGGCGCCAGTACCACCTCGGCCTCCTTCAGCCAGCTCACGTCGTCCGACTGCAGCTCACCCGCGATGTCCCAGCTCTTGGCGCCGCCCACACGGGACAGCAGCACAAAGTCGCTCCAGCGAGGAACCGCCATGCTCACGCTGCGCACGTCCAGCTGAGCGCCAACAAGCGCCGCAGACGCAGACGCGCGGCTCAACGCCAGCGACACCGCCTGCTTCGGTGGCAGCGATAGCGTCTCGTTCGCAAACACCACGGTGTGCAGCTCCACTGGCAACTCCACGTCGCCACGAAGCCACGAAATCGACAGTGGACGTGCCACCTCTACCTTCTGCGCCGAGTTCTGCTTGTCTCGGAACACCACCACCACAGACCCGCGGAACCGGCCAGCGAACGACGCCGACGGATAAATCGTCAGCACACCAGCCTGCGAATTCGTATCATTCGACACCAGGGTCGTGCCCGACACGTTCTCGAAGCGCACCACGCCGTTGCCGCCAGCGACCTCCTGCACATCGCTGTACTCGCCGGCCCACATAGCGCCGCTCACGGCCGAGCGCACGTCGCGCCCGTGCACTTCCACGGACACGGACCAGTACTCCGACCACATGCTCGGGCTGTCCAGTGACTCGCCGAGTAAGTCCCACGCGCCCACAGACACCAGCGCAGCCTCGTCCTCCATGTTCTCCACCACCAACGGATCCAGCATCGACACGACCGCCACCAGAGACCGAGGGTCCGGGATGCTCTGGACCAAGTGCCACACCTGCACCACCACCAAGCGCGACGACATCGAGTCCACCAACGTCACGTTTGTCGACACCGTCACGCGCTGCGACTTGGCGGTGCGCGGCGCCAGTACCACCTCGGCCTCCTTCAGCCAGCTCACGTCGTCCGACTGCAGCTCACCCGCGATGTCCCAGCTCTTGGCGCCGCCCACACGGGACAGCAGCACAAAGTCGCTCCAGCGAGGAACCGCCATGCTCACGCTGCGCACGTCCAGCTGAGCGCCAACAAGCGCCGCAGACGCAGACGCGCGGCTCAACGCCAGCGACACCGCCTGCTTCGGTGGCAGCGATAGCGTCTCGTTCGCAAACACCACGGTGTGCAGCTCCACTGGCAACTCCACGTCGCCACGAAGCCACGAAATCGACAGTGGACGTGCCACCTCTACCTTCTGCGCCGAGTTCTGCTTGTCTCGGAACACCACCACCACAGACCCGCGGAACCGGCCAGCGAACGACGCCGACGGATAAATCGTCAGCACACCAGCCTGCGAATTCGTATCATTCGACACCAGGGTCGTGCCCGACACGTTCTCGAAGCGCACCACGCCGTTGCCGCCAGCGACCTCCTGCACATCGCTGTACTCGCCGGCCCACATAGCGCCGCTCACGGCCGAGCGCACGTCGCGCCCGTGCACTTCCACGGACACGGACCAGTACTCCGACCACATGCTCGGGCTGTCCAGTGACTCGCCGAGTAAGTCCCACGCGCCCACAGACACCAGCGCAGCCTCGTCCTCCATGTTCTCCACCACCAACGGATCCAGCATCGACACGACCGCCACCAGAGACCGAGGGTCCGGGATGCTCTGGACCAAGTGCCACACCTGCACCACCACCAAGCGCGACGACACCGAGTCCACCAACGTCACGTTTGTCGACACCGTCACGCGCTGCGACTTGGCGGTGCGCGGCGCCAGTACCACCTCGGCCTCCTTCAGCCAGCTCACGTCGTCCGACTGCAGCTCACCCGCGATGTCCCAGCTCTTGGCGCCGCCCACACGGGACAGCAGCACAAAGTCGCTCCAGCGAGGAACCGCCATGCTCACGCTGCGCACGTCCAGCTGAGCGCCAACAAGCGCCGCAGACGCAGACGCGCGGCTCAACGCCAGCGACACCGCCTGCTTCGGTGGCAGCGATAGCGTCTCGTTCGCAAACACCACGGTGTGCAGCTCCACTGGCAACTCCACGTCGCCACGAAGCCACGAAATCGACAGTGGACGTGCCACCTCTACCTTCTGCGCCGAGTTCTGCTTGTCTCGGAACACCACCACCACAGACCCGCGGAACCGGCCAGCGAACGACGCCGACGGATAAATCGTCAGCACACCAGCCTGCGAATTCGTATCATTCGACACCAGGGTCGTGCCCGACACGTTCTCGAAGCGCACCACGCCGTTGCCGCCAGCGACCTCCTGCACATCGCTGTACTCGCCGGCCCACATAGCGCCGCTCACGGCCGAGCGCACGTCGCGCCCGTGCACTTCCACGGACACGGACCAGTACTCCGACCACATGCTCGGGCTGTCCAGTGACTCGCCGAGTAAGTCCCACGCGCCCACAGACACCAGCGCAGCCTCGTCCTCCATGTTCTCCACCACCAACGGATCCAGCATCGACACGACCGCCACCAGAGACCGAGGGTCCGGGATGCTCTGGACCAAGTGCCACACCTGCACCACCACCAAGCGCGACGACACCGAGTCCACCAACGTCACGTTTGTCGACACCGTCACGCGCTGCGACTTGGCGGTGCGCGGCGCCAGTACCACCTCGGCCTCCTTCAGCCAGCTCACGTCGTCCGACTGGAGCTCACCCGCGATGTCCCAGCTCTTGGCGCCGCCCACACGGGACAGCAGCACAAAGTCGCTCCAGCGAGGAACCGCCATGCTCACGCTGCGCACGTCCAGCTGAGCGCCAACAAGCGCCGCAGACGCAGACGCGCGGCTCAACGCCAGCGACACCGCCTGCTTCGGTGGCAGCGATAGCGTCTCGTTCGCAAACACCACGGTGTGCAGCTCCACTGGCAACTCCACGTCGCCACGAAGCCACGAAATCGACAGTGGACGTGCCACCTCTACCTTCTGCGCCGAGTTCTGCTTGTCTCGGAACACCACCACCACAGACCCGCGGAACCGGCCAGCGAACGACGCCGACGGATAAATCGTCAGCACACCAGCCTGCGAATTCGTATCATTCGACACCAGGGTCGTGCCCGACACGTTCTCGAAGCGCACCACGCCGTTGCCGCCAGCGACCTCCTGCACATCGCTGTACTCGCCGGCCCACATAGCGCCGCTCACGGCCGAGCGCACGTCGCGCCCGTGCACTTCCACGGACACGGACCAGTACTCCGACCACATGCTCGGGCTGTCCAGTGACTCGCCGAGTAAGTCCCACGCGCCCACAGACACCAGCGCAGCCTCGTCCTCCATGTTCTCCACCACCAACGGATCCAGCATCGACACGACCGCCACCAGAGACCGAGGGTCCGGGATGCTCTGGACCAAATGCCACACCTGCACCACCACCAAGCGCGACGACACGGAGTCCACCAACGTCACGTTTGTCGACACCGTCACGCGCTGCGACTTGGCGGTGCGCGGCGCCAGTACCACCTCGGCCTCCTTCAGCCAGCTCACGTCGTCCGACTGCAGCTCACCCGCGATGTCCCAGCACTTGGCGCCGCCCACACGGGACAGCAGCACAAAGTCGCTCCAGCGAGGAACCGCCATGCTCACGCTGCGCACGTCCAGCTGAGCGCCAACAAGCGCCGCAGACGCAGACGCGCGGCTCAACGCCAGCGACACCGCCTGCTTCGGTGGCAGCGATAGCGTCTCGTTCGCAAACACCACGGTGTGCAGCTCCACTGGCAACTCCACGTCGCCACGAAGCCACGAAATCGACAGTGGACGTGCCACCTCTACCTTCTGCGCCGAGTTCTGCTTGTCTCGGAACACCACCACCACAGACCCGCGGAACCGGCCAGCGAACGACGCCGACGGATAAATCGTCAGCACACCAGCCTGCGAATTCGTATCATTCGACACCAGGGTCGTGCCCGACACGTTCTCGAAGCGCACCACGCCGTTGCCGCCAGCGACCTCCTGCACATCGCTGTACTCGCCGGCCCACATAGCGCCGCTCACGGCCGAGCGCACGTCGCGCCCGTGCACTTCCACGGACACGGACCAGTACTCCGACCACATGCTCGGGCTGTCCAGTGACTCGCCGAGTAAGTCCCACGCGCCCACAGACACCAGCGCAGCCTCGTCCTCCATGTTCTCCACCACCAACGGATCCAGCATCGACACGACCGCCACCAGAGACCGAGGGTCCGGGATGCTCTGGACCAAGTGCCACACCTGCACCACCACCAAGCGCGACGACACCGAGTCCACCAACGTCACGTTTGTCGACACCGTCACGCGCTGCGACTTGGCGGTGCGCGGCGCCAGTACCACCTCGGCCTCCTTCAGCCAGCTCACGTCGTCCGACTGCAGCTCACCCGCGATGTCCCAGCTCTTGGCGCCGCCCACACGGGACAGCAGCACAAAGTCGCTCCAGCGAGGAACCGCCATGCTCACGCTGCGCACGTCCAGCTGAGCGCCAACAAGCGCCGCAGACGCAGACGCGCGGCTCAACGCCAGCGACACCGCCTGCTTCGGTGGCAGCGATAGCGTCTCGTTCGCAAACACCACGGTGTGCAGCTCCACTGGCAACTCCACGTCGCCACGAAGCCACGAAATCGACAGTGGACGTGCCACCTCTACCTTCTGCGCCGAGTTCTGCTTGTCTCGGAACACCACCACCACAGACCCGCGGAACCGGCCAGCGAACGACGCCGACGGATAAATCGTCAGCACACCAGCCTGCGAATTCGTATCATTCGACACCAGGGTCGTGCCCGACACGTTCTCGAAGCGCACCACGCCGTTGCCGCCAGCGACCTCCTGCACATCGCTGTACTCGCCGGCCCACATAGCGCCGCTCACGGCCGAGCGCACGTCGCGCCCGTGCACTTCCACGGACACGGACCAGTACTCCGACCACATGCTCGGGCTGTCCAGTGACTCGCCGAGTAAGTCCCACGCGCCCACAGACACCAGCGCAGCCTCGTCCTCCATGTTCTCCACCACCAACGGATCCAGCATCGACACGACCGCCACCAGAGACCGAGGGTCCGGGATGCTCTGGACCAAATGCCACACCTGCACCACCACCAAGCGCGACGACACGGAGTCCACCAACGTCACGTTTGTCGACACCGTCACGCGCTGCGACTTGGCGGTGCGCGGCGCCAGTACCACCTCGGCCTCCTTCAGCCAGCTCACGTCGTCCGACTGCAGCTCACCCGCGATGTCCCAGCTCTTGGCGCCGCCCACACGGGACAGCAGCACAAAGTCGCTCCAGCGAGGAACCGCCATGCTCACGCTGCGCACGTCCAGCTGAGCGCCAACAAGCGCCGCAGACGCAGACGCGCGGCTCAACGCCAGCGACACCGCCTGCTTCGGTGGCAGCGATAGCGTCTCGTTCGCAAACACCACGGTGTGCAGCTCCACTGGCAACTCCACGTCGCCACGAAGCCACGAAATCGACAGTGGACGTGCCACCTCTACCTTCTGCGCCGAGTTCTGCTTGTCTCGGAACACCACCACCACAGACCCGCGGAACCGGCCAGCGAACGACGCCGACGGATAAATCGTCAGCACACCAGCCTGCGAATTCGTATCATTCGACACCAGGGTCGTGCCCGACACGTTCTCGAAGCGCACCACGCCGTTGCCGCCAGCGACCTCCTGCACATCGCTGTACTCGCCGGCCCACATAGCGCCGCTCACGGCCGAGCGCACGTCGCGCCCGTGCACTTCCACGGACACGGACCAGTACTCCGACCACATGCTCGGGCTGTCCAGTGACTCGCCGAGTAAGTCCCACGCGCCCACAGACACCAGCGCAGCCTCGTCCTCCATGTTCTCCACCACCAACGGATCCAGCATCGACACGACCGCCACCAGAGACCGAGGGTCCGGGATGCTCTGGACCAAGTGCCACACCTGCACCACCACCAAGCGCGACGACACCGAGTCCACCAACGTCACGTTTGTCGACACCGTCACGCGCTGCGACTTGGCGGTGCGCGGCGCCAGTACCACCTCGGCCTCCTTCAGCCAGCTCACGTCGTCCGACTGCAGCTCACCCGCGATGTCCCAGCTCTTGGCGCCGCCCACACGGGACAGCAGCACAAAGTCGCTCCGGCGAGGAACCGCCATGCTCACGCTGCGCACGTCCAGCTGAGCGCCAACAAGCGCCGCAGACGCAGACGCGCGGCTCAACGCCAGCGACACCGCCTGCTTCGGTGGCAGCGATAGCGTCTCGTTCGCAAACACCACGGTGTGCAGCTCCACTGGCAACTCCACGTCGCCACGAAGCCACGAAATCGACAGTGGACGTGCCACCTCTACCTTCTGCGCCGAGTTCTGCTTGTCTCGGAACACCACCACCACAGACCCGCGGAACCGGCCAGCGAACGACGCCGACGGATAAATCGTCAGCACACCAGCCTGCGAATTCGTATCATTCGACACCAGGGTCGTGCCCGACACGTTCTCGAAGCGCACCACGCCGTTGCCGCCAGCGACCTCCTGCACATCGCTGTACTCGCCGGCCCACATAGCGCCGCTCACGGCCGAGCGCACGTCGCGCCCGTGCACTTCCACGGACACGGACCAGTACTCCGACCACATGCTCGGGCTGTCCAGTGACTCGCCGAGTAAGTCCCACGCGCCCACAGACACCAGCGCAG
Organism: Phytophthora constricta; assembly: GCA_011947335.1. Lineage (NCBI taxonomy): Eukaryota > Oomycota > Peronosporomycetes > Peronosporales > Peronosporaceae > Phytophthora > Phytophthora constricta. The sequence continues at coordinate 47,132 of JAAVTI010000113.1, read as the reverse complement.
CCTCGTCCTCCATGTTCTCCACCACCAACGGATCCAGCATCGACACGACCGCCACCAGAACCCGAGGGTCCGGGATGCTCTGGACCAAGTGCCACACCTGCACCACCACCAAGCGCGACGACACTGAGTCCACCAACGTCACGTTTGTCGACACCGTCACGCGCTGCGACTTGGCGGTGCGCGGCGCCAGTACCACCTCGGCCTCCTTCAGCCAGCTCACGTCGTCCGACTGCAGCTCACCCGCGATGTCCCAGCTCTTGGCGCCGCCCACACGGGACAGCAGCACAAAGTCGCTCCAGCGAGGAACTGCCATGCTCACGCTGCGCACGTCCAGCTGAGCGCCAACAAGCGCCGCAGACGCAGACGCGCGGCTCAACGCCAGCGACACCACCTGCTTCGGTGGCAGCGATAGCGTCTCGTTCGCAAACACCACGGTGTGCAGCTCCACTGGCAACTCCACGTCGCCACGAAGCCACGAAATCGACAGTGGACGTGCCACCTCTACCTTCTGCGCCGAGTTCTGCTTGTCTCGGAACACCACCACCACAGACCCGCGGAACCGGCCAGCGAACGACGCCGACGGATAAATCGTCAGCACACCAGCCTGCGAATTCGTATCATTCGACACCAGGGTCGTGCCCGACACGTTCTCGAAGCGCACCACGCCGTTGCCGCCAGCGACCTCCTGCACATCGCTGTACTCGCCGGCCCACATAGCGCCGCTCACGGCCGAGCGCACGTCGCGCCCGTGCACTTCCACGGACACGGTCCAGTACTCCGACCACATGCTCGGGCTGTCCAGTGACTCGCCGAGTAAGTCCCACGCGCCCACAGACACCAGCGCAGCCTCGTCCTCCATGCTCTCCACCACCAACGGATCCAGCATCGACACGACCGCCACCAGAGACCGAGGGTCCGGGATGCTCTGGACCAAGTGCCACACCTGCACCACCACCAAGCGCGACGACACGTTTGAGTCCACCAACGTCACGTTTGTCGACACCGTCACGCGCTGCGACTTGGCGGTGCGCGGCGCCAGTACCACCTCGGCCTCCTTCAGCCAGCTCACGTCGTCCGACTGCAGCTCACCCGCGATGTCCCAGCTCTTGGCGCCGCCCACACGGGACAGCAGCACAAAGTCGCTCCAGCGAGGAACCGCCATGCTCACGCTGCGTACATTCAGCTGAGCGCCAACAAGCGCCGCAGACGCAGACGCGCGGCTCAACGCCAGCGACACCGCCTGCTTCGGTGGCAGCGACAGCGTTTCACCTGCCAGGATCGTTGACCTCGCTTGAATCTTCACACTTGCTGTTGCTGTTGTTTCTCTTCCTGTTGCTGCTGCGTCTGTCCCTGTCTGTTGTACGGCTGTTACCACGAGTATTATGGCCAGCACTAGGCGCGCTATGACGCTAAAGCTCCGGGCGCGTCGCCGCTGTCGGTCGCCTGTCATGGACATGAACGCGGAGCTGCTACTCGCTGCCTCGCTTATCGTCCTGATCTCCTCGTAGCCACCGAAATCGCCTCCTAGATCTCGGTTCATACGGCCCTTCGAGTATTTTGAGGGGCCAGTTTGTTTGTGGAGAGCTGGGACATACTGAAACCAAGGTCTTTTGGTGGAAAGTTCATCGCCACTTCGGTGGTCGACACCACTTTTTCCGACAGTGCTGGAATAAACATGGTGGCTCGCTCGTCTCGACTTGGAAGCTTCAAGGTTATGCATGACAGTGAAGAACCGAAGAAACAATACGTTTCCAATTGCGTATACATCCTGGAGCGAGCAACCTAGCCGATTCGCGCCTTAAGTTTGATTCACTCAACGTTTTCGAGTTGCGACTTGGAACGGATTGTGAACGAAAATCCGAATGACGCCTATCCGACGGAAGGAGCATGGAACGCCTCTGATCTCGTCACCCTGAGAGGACGAAGTAGCGCGGCAGTAGCAGTGGCAGCAGTTCTGTCGGAAGTCGCACACCCTTCAACTTCAAGCTCTATTGCACCGGCTCCACTGACAGGTTTCACACTCGAAGACGAGCTGGAGGCTGGCGAGGCCGAGCTCGAGACGAAGCCGTCTTCACCTCGCAGCAAGAAGGCCCCGTACGATTGTCGTCTACATGTCATTGCAATTTATCAGTATGCCTTGCTCTCGACAGACAAAATACGTGGCTCTCCGTCAATTTCTTTGACGCAGCTGAGCCCCACGGCACCACTATACCACGATCCGCTGCAATTACCTTTGATGGTCGTTATCAGCAGCACTCTTGTCCGCCGCAGTGCACTCATGCAATCGGTGCGATTCCAGCGTAGGAGTGAGCGCCATCTTGACCCACATACGCACGTGATGAGCCGCCGTCGGCTTTGCTCGCGAGCGCCACGCCCTCGGGCTTGCATGGAGAGCCCGCAACCAGCACGACATCGCACAATTCGAAGTGAACACGCCACCTGATGCTCGCCCACTGAGTTTCTCGTACATTTTTGCCGCAAACACGCGCGTGAAGGAATCACAAATGCATTCCTTCACTCGTGGACGCTAACACGCCGTCGATGGTCACAGCACTTCAGGCAACTTCCCCGCAGCGGAGGATGATATCCATTTCCTGTGTACTATCCGGATATCAGCATCGTACGCTATCCAATTACTCACACCAACACTTGCGAGGCTATTCTCCACAATCGACAGGATCGCAGGAGTGACCACCAGCACCACCGCGTTCATGAGGACCCGACGCTCGCATGACTGGCTGGTCGAAAGGGCGTTGACGATCTTCCCCAGTGATCGCTGGAATGAGTCGCTTGCGAGCAATTGCTGCGCTGTCCACGGCGCTCGCCGCGCTGGTGACGGTGCTCACGGCGTTTGTCATCGCCAGAGCCAACCACGTCTACGTGGGTGGGCTCACCTGGCCTTTCATCTTCGACCTTGGACGCGGTACGACTGGAAAAACGGCTGTCTTAGTCTCCGTTAATCTCCACTGACACGTTGTTGTCGCAGACCCGCCTGGTTCATATGTGCTCGTCTTCGGGCTCAACATCGTCGCCGTGCTGCTGGGACTCACGTGGAGCTTCAACCACGAGTACAAGTACCGCTTCCTGGAGCAGAGCCTGGAGAACGGACAGGTCTCGAGGGTCGTGTGCTCGCTGTCGTACGTCAGCTGCATCTTCGGCGTCGTGGGGGCTTTCGGACTGCCAGTCTTCGCTGCTTTCAACGCCTCGCCGGTACTGCATAACAATTCGGCCTTTGGATTCTTGCTCTGCGAGACGGTTGCCATGTTCACCAACGTACGGAGCTGTCAGAGTGTGGTGAATGGGGGAGTCTAATCTTGAGCTGAGGGGTTCGCTGCTGGTGTATTGTAGACGTACTTGAACTACCAGATCTTTCTGGTAAAGCGCTGCGAGATGGACACTGGTGTGTTCATCACGGACAGGTATGGTCCACGCAGCGTCTCCAGAATTAAGTTGAGTGAGCTGCAAGCAGTCAAGCGTGGCTTCGTCATCGAGCTAGCGTGCGTGGCGCTGTTCACCATGTGTGTCGTCGTGTATCTGCCTGTGCTGTATAATGGCACCGAGGTCCCACATCTCACCATTGCCGAGGTAAGCGCCCAGGATTGGCTTTGCTGGAACGAAGAACCACTTAATTGAGAAGTGCTGATGTGGTTGTGATGTAGTGCATCGCCAAGAATCTCGGGGAAAACTATTGCGCCGTAACCATGAAGCTTGACGATGTGTACACAAAGCTTTGGGCCTATGGTGGGGTTCACCTGACAGTGATAATCCTTGTTCTCCTTTGCAATTCCACTGACGATCAAATGCTTCTTCGCGTGATGCTATTGCAGAGAAAGACATCGCGGTCCATCAAGTCCGGGCGCTAGCGCAGCTCGGTTGCATGCTGACGCTGATAGGATACACATTGAGCTTCTTCGCCGATAACAAGGACGAAGAGACCATCAAGGACAAGGATCGCGCCGAGGCCACCATCATCTACTACCAGCACAGCGCGTCAATGCCACCGAAGCGCAGTACGAAAAGGCCCCGCAGAGACAGCACACCACGGCGGAGCAAATCCACATCAAGCTCCGTCAGTGAGCCGTCCCAGCAGTCCAGTCTTCCGTAACACAATCGAGTTTCCAACTTATGCATTCGAGACGCGCTGCTTGGCAACCTTGCAGCTCACCAATACGTAGCGAATATTGGAGATAGACAGAACCATAACGTTGTGCGTCTTCAACGTTACGTCAGATTTTCAGCGTCCAAAACTCCGTCCCATTCGTGAGCTAAATGGAGTGAGAGAGCCCTTTGCCATCCTTGCAAAGCGCCACTTCACTCCATTTAGCTTTGAAACCCACGCACAGCTCCGCGCATTGCACGTTTCTGTCTTCGCTGCTGCACCCGCCAACTGGCACCATGGCGTTCACGTACCCGGTGAACACGCGCATGACGACGCGCAACGTCGAGAAGGTGCAGGTGGAGCGCCGGCGACAGGAGATGGAGCACAATGCGCTGTACAAGTTCGCGCAGGGCAACCAGCTGCAGACTCTGCAGAATCAGTCGGACGCCAACGTCGCCTCTCGTCGTCGCTCCAACCACGTCGCACAGCTCTCGGCGGAACGAATGCTCGAAGAGGCCCATGCTCGGAAGACCAGCGAACGACAGCGTGCGGTCCGAGAACGTCAGCAGAACGAGGCGCTGGCACACGCACTTGAGACCAGCAAGAAGGCCCAGGAGCAGCAGGAGCGAGAGGTGCAGCGCATCTGCGAAGCCAGCGAGGAGCTTCGAGAGCTCGAGTCCTTCCTGAAGACGGCCTACATGAACAAGGAGCGAGCGACGCAGCAACTGGAGCATGAGACCTTGGCAGCACATGACCGTCAACGTGAAATCGCTATCGAACAGCAAATGGAGTACGACCGCCAGCGAGCCCTCGTCGAGATGCAAAACGAGGAGCTCAGGAAGCGAGCTGAAGCAGAGCAGGGCAAGCACGTGCTGCAGTCGCAGATGCTTCAGCGCCAAGAGCTCCGTCGTGAGGCGCAGATGGAAGCCGACTTCGAGCGAGCCAAGATTGAAAAGCTCATGCAACAGGTGGAGGAGGAAGACGCCGCCGAGCTTGCCCGACGACAGTTATCTCGCGAGCAGACCCGCGAAATGATCGATCACGCCCACCTTGAGCGCCAGAGGATGAAGCAGGAGCTCGTCGAAGCTGCTCAACGTGAAGACGAAGCGATAGCAGAGTATCGCCGACGCCTGGAAGCTCGCGAGGCCGACATTAAGGCGGCTTCAGAGGTCAAGAAGGCCCAGGAAGACGCCAAATTCCGCGCTGTGGAGGCCGAAATCCAGGCCAAGACGCGCGAGGACGAAGAGATCGAGCGGCTCCGCGACGAACTCTGGGAAGAGGAACTGCTCCAGAAGAAGCGCGCAGGAAGAAGAGAAGATCGCGGCGAAGCAGCAGGCCAAGGAGGCGATGATGCGCAGCAACGAGATGCAGATGCAGCTCAAGCAGGAGCTGCTCGCCCGCCAGCACGCCGACGAAGAGGCCTTCAACGAGATGCTCAAAGAGCGATTCCGCTCCGAGGAGCGACGCGAGATGGAGCTTGCGGCCTTCCGTCGCAAACAGCGCGAACAGTTCGCCGAGGAGATCGCGCGACACCGTGCGCTCAAGCAGGAAATGGTGTACGCCGAGCTGCAGCGCGAACGTCGCGAGCGGGAGCGCCAGGAGCAGGACGAGAACTACCGAAGACAAGTGGTCGAAGCAGCCAAGCAGCGGCTGCTGCGCGAACATGCCGACGTCTTGCAGGGGTACCTCCCGCGTGCATTGCGGCCGTCGTCATCTTCGTCTGGCTCACGCCTCAGCGCCTTCCGTTAATCCCTGGGCCCTTCCACAACACGCAAACCTTCATTCCAGACGAATATTGTGCCCTTTCCAGTAGTCGACACTTGTTTTCATTTGAACTGTTCACTTCTTCGGACCCTGCAGAGCAGCTAGCGACTAAAATGCTTACAAAAGGACTTCGTTAAAACTGATCACCACCGCTGTGAGGAAAGGAAGGGCGTCTCACCTGCTTCCACGCTTCTCAGCGGTGGCCTCAGGCTCTGGCGTCTAGACTTCTCTTGTCCTGCTGCGACGTCTTGGGCAGCTCCAGTGATTGAAGAAGGTTAGGCTGTCCAGCCAGCGGTGTAGTTGTTGAAATGCTTGCCTATCTGTAGATCTTGAGCGAGCGGTCCATAGACGTAGAGGCCAGGAAGCTCGAGTCAGGCGCGAACTGGACACCCGTGACAGCAGCCTTGTGGTCGTCCAGCGTCTTCGCCACCTCCCAGTGGTTCTTGCTCACTTCCTTCAGCACCTGCACAACCTGTCCACTGGCTACGGCGAGGTGCGAGCCGCTGGGGTCGAAGTTGATCGAGTGGATAGCGCCCAGCTTGAGCTTCGGCTGCTGCTTCTTCAGGTCCAGCTCGAAGAAGCTCGTGGCCTTGCGCAGGTCCCACAGCTTCACCACGCCGTCCTCGCTTCCCGAGGCCAAGTGGTAGCCATTCTCGGAAAAGCCCAGCGCCGAGACCGGCGCAGCGTGCCCCTCGAACGTCACCACATTGGACAGCGAGTTGACCGCCCACATCTGCACCAGTTTGCTCTTGGCCGCCGTGCCAAAGATGCCGCCGTCCGGGTGGAACCGCACACAGCGCGCCTCGTTGGTCGCCTTCTTGGCCTTGGCCGCCGTCGGCATCGCCAGCTCGCCATTGAGCGTAAAACGTGAGAGCAGCTGTCCGCGGCGCACGTCGTGAATCGCCCACGTGGCGTCCAGCGAGCCCGACAGCAGATAGCTGCCCGTTGGGTGGATCGAGGCGCTGGCCACGGCGTCGTCGAACCCGTCCAGCGTCAAGCCCACGGCGTAGCTCTCCTCCTTGGGGGTCCACAGCTTCACCGTGGCGTCATAAGACGCCGTGACCAGCATATCCGCCGTCGGGTGGAACTCCACATGGCTCAGCTTCTTGCTGTGGCCCGCCAGCGTCGCGACCAGCTGCTGCTTGGCCGTGTCGAAGAGCTTGACCTGCTTGTCCACGCCGCCCGTGGCCACGAGCGTCGGGCTCTTACTGTCCACCGCCACGCACGTCACGCCGGGCTTGTCCGAGTCGTGGAGCGTCGGGCTGGCCGCCAGCGTCCAGTCGTGGAGCCCGTCGAGCCGCGCCGCGCGCTGCGGGCCGTCCTGCTTCTTGAAGTCCTTGCGGCGCCTGGCCAGCTCCTTCTGCTTGGCCTCCACCGTGGCCAGCACCTCGGGCGCTAGCGCCGCGCCGTCCTCGGGCGCCATGTCCACGTCCTGATCCTGCTCCTGGTCCTGAGCCGCCAGCTTGTCCTTGAGCGCGGCGTTGTCGGCGTTGAGCCGCGCGATGACGCGGCAGGCGGCGTCGTGCTGGTACAGCGCGTGGCTCAGCTCCTGGCGCGTCTGCTGCAGGTGCTGCTTGAGCGTGAAGCTCTCGAGCATCACGGCGTCCCATTCATTTTGGAACGTGCTCAACAAATGCGGAATGCTGGCCGGAGTGATGGTCGCTGCGGCTTGGCCTGCGGACTTAGTGGAAGCCACCGACGCCGACTGCAGCGCCAGCAGGTCCGTCTCGGCGTTGAGCTCCTCGCCCGTCACGGGACAGCGCTGCGCGTTCTGCTCGAGGTGCTTGAGCAGCAGGCGCTTCTCGAACACGTGGCCCGACTTGAGCGACACCACCGGCTCACACGGCACCTGCCCGCTCAGACTGCACAGCATAGGAGCAAACTCGGCGAATGTATGAATGGCAGGCGAGCGGTCTTTTCCGCTTTTTCGCGCTCTATTCGGGCGGCTGCAAAAATCGAGCTCTATTCGAGCGGCACATTCCGCTTGTTTGGGCGCCGCGAGCAAAATTCGCTCGCTCGAATAGCGGCCGGCGCAAAAATTTCGCGCTCTATTACTGCTTTTTCAAAAGGTTTTTTCAAGCCGAACAAAACGTTGTAAAATTTGATTTACGACAATCGACTCCTGTGAAGTCGTCCGAAAAACTTTCATTGTCATGCATACTGAATGCTAGTCAAATTTCAGTTTTCTGGCTGAAAATAGTTTTTCGGGTTTGGACGCGAACCTGACTTCACGGAAGTCTGAGCCTGATTACGAGCACTTTGAGCAGTAAATGACACAGTCAATTGTATTTTCGCACGTGGACATGAAAACGTGTTTGTTTAATCAAGTTGTTGCACTCTTAGCACTGCACTCTTAGCACTGCACATTGCTCGGCTCACCGCTGCATTGGCCGATGTTTGTAGCGTTCACATCGATGTTGGTGAACGACCAGTTGGAGACCACATCTGGGTTGGCCACGATGTCGTACAGATTGTCGGCGGATCCGTAGAGACCATCGATCTTGATGTTGGTGATCGGAACCAGGCTCGTGGGAATCCCCGAGTAGCCACCCTTGGTCTTGTTGTAGTCCGAGTGTATGACAATCGCATTCTTGACATTCACGAGCGTGTTGTTCGTGTACGTGGCGTCCGTGACCAGACCCTTGAGACCGATGATGGTTTTGATCCTCAAGCCATTGTCCGAGTCCTCAAGGGTGTTGCCCGTCACGAGGAGACCGGAGACTGTGGTGGTCCAGTCCTGCTTCACACCGCCAAGCGAGCCGACGGAGATGCCGTGGCTGCCGTGACAGTAGTTGTTACTGAAGACCGTGTTGGTGCTGGACTGCATGGCCAGGCAGTCGTCCTGGTTGTAAATCGTGTTGCCAGTGATGGTGAAGTGGTCGTTCTTGCTCAAGTCGAAGCCGTCCGTGTTCTTAGCCAGCCCGTCGCCGGCGGTAGAGTTAAGCAGCAGGCCAGTGATGGTCGTGTAGTTTGAGTTTCCGATGCTGAAGGTCCGATAAGGCACGTTGAGTAAATTGAAGCCCGATAGCGTCGAGTACATGACTCTGTTCAGCTTAAAGAACACGGGGCGAGTGATCGATTGCCCTTGCGGCCAGTACCAGGCGCCCTGACCATCCAGAGTACCGGATCCAGTCACGGTGAGGTTCGTTCCGGTCAGCTTCACGAGTGGGCCATCCCATTTCTGTTTCAAAAGTACGATAGCATACCGTCAGATAAAGTCACGACACAACAAGTCGAGCTCGGGATGTCCGTCGTACCATTTGGCCGAAGGTCGTGGTGCCCTGGAACTGGATGTTGGCCCCAGCCGTCACGTTGGTCAGATCAAGCGTCACACCAGCGGGCACGGAGAGCGAGTCGATGACAATCTTGCTGCACTGAGAGACATCCGTCCCCTGGGTGTAGTTGCCGGTCAGGGTGCAGGCGCCGTCCTGCTCGACCTGTTCGGTCTGACTAGACGACTCAGTCTGCTCCACCTGACTCGCGGGCTGCACCTGACCAACCTGGCTTGCGTCGGACTCCTGGCCCACTTGGGTTACCACGTCGGATCCATTGGCGATGGCAGCCAGCAAAGCGAGGACGGCAAAGGTAGATGTGAAGAGCTTCATACTTGGTCTTGGTGAAAGAGGACTGCTGGTATTGCGTGGTGTTTGCGAGGGAGCAAATTGAAGAATGAGTTCACAGAGCTCGTGAGAGCGGGCACTCAGGAGTGTAGTATTGCATAGAGGCAAGCCATTGATTATTCCTTGGCGGTCGTTTAATACCCGCAACACTCTGAGTACGGGGTGCACCGGCACAGACTCTGTTTGCAGCACACCAACGCCACTCGCCTTCGTTCCACATGTCATACAGCAAATCGCATCAACTTTGTGGCTCTGCAGCTTGTTAACGGCAGCAACAGAGTTTAATGCTTGAAGTCGGAACTGTCTAAGCGCGAACTTTTGTCGCCTTGGTCAATCGACGCCTGCCATCGTGGCCACAACCAGCGCCGTTTTGATGGGAACAGTGGCGCGATTAGTCCAACAGATGGATTTGACGCACTTGTCCAACCTGACGTCACACGGCAAATCCAATCCAAACAGCGAAAGGAATTACGATGTCATGCCGTTGTTGGAAGGCCCCTCCGTTAGTGAAGAAAATACTGACAACGAAAAAGCAAGCGATAAGCGATACCTGGTTCGGTAGACGCCGCTGTCAAGTTGGGACTGCACCGCTTCATGCATGAACAAATTGTCGACGCTGAGAAACCCGTTCGACTTGCAAATCTACTGTGCCATCACTATCCGGCCGTTTTTCGACTGTAAAACGCAAGACGAGGACACGACATAATATATTCTAGAGATGACGCATCGCACGAGCTGTCCAGCAATTGAAATCAGAAACATTTATTTGTAGCTACAGTACTTTCCTCGAAACTGGAGAGTTTACCAGCATAAGTTCGCTGCTGTAGAACGCAGCGCACCGGACTTAGCACTTAACGTTGCTGGGCTGGCCGCTGCAGCTGCCTGCATTCGAAGCCTTGACCGTGATGTCCGAGAACTTCCAGTTCGACACCACCTTCGAGTTCGCCACGATGTCGTACAGGTTCGTGGCCGTGCCGGACAGACCCGAGATCGTGATGCCCGTGATCGTGACGGCGCTCGTGGCCGAACCCGTGTAGCCGCCCTTCGACTTGCTGTAGTCCGAGTGGATCACGATGGCGTTCTTCACGTTCGACAGCTTGTTGTTGGTGTAGGTGGCGCCCGAGACCAATCCCTTGAGTCCGATGATGGTCTTGATACGGATGCCGTTGACGCTGTCAACGATGGTGTTGCCGCTCACAGTGAGGCCCGAGACCGTGTCCGACTCGTCCACGGCGTTGCCACCGAGGGAGCCGATGGAAACGCCGTGGCCGCCGCTGCAGTAGTTGCCACTGAAGATGGTGTTGGTGCTGGACTGCATGGCCAGGCAGTCGTCCTGGTTGTAGATCTTGTTGTTCGAGATGGTCACGTGGTCGTTCTTGCTCAGGTCGAAGCCGTCCGTGTTTTTGGCGAGGTTGTTGCCGGCGCTCGAGTCGAGCGTGAGACCGCTGATGGTGGTGTGCTCGGAGTTGAGGATGCTGAAGGTGCGGAAGGGCGAGTTCTTGAGCGTGAACCCCGAGAGCGTCGAGCCCGTGACACCGTGCAGACGGAAGAAGACGGGGCGGCTGATGGACGTGCCCTGCTTCCAGTACCAGGCGCCCTGGCCGTCGAGGGTGCCAGCGCCGGAGACGGTGAGGTCGCTGCCGCTGAGCAGTACGAGCGGGCCGGCCCACTTCATCTCGCCGAACGTGACGGTGCCCGCGATGTTGATCTTGGCGCCCGTCTTGGCGTTGCTCAGGTCCAGCGTGACACCAGCAGGCACGGCCAGCGTGTTGATATTGAGCGTGCTGCAGGACGAGATGTCGGTGCCGGACTTGTAGATGCCGGACAGCGTGCAGCTGCTGGCCTCTTCCTCCTGACGCATCATGGGGGAGCCGCTGACGACGGCGGCGAGGACGGCGAGAGCAGCGATGACGGTGGAGAAAAGCTTCATGGCTGGTGGGCGGGTGTTGAAGTGGTTGGTTGAGCTTGCTGCAGAGGATGCAAATTGCAGAGTGAGAGTAGTGAAACTGCAAGCTGTTGTCGCTCTCAGGACTGCGTTAGAAGTCAGCCTGGAACTCGTTTCAAGGAGGTTCGTAAGGACGTGCTACTTCCATTCGGTAACAATGAATCGTGTTGTGTCAATGGAGCAAACTTTTGTGCTTCGCCTCGAGCGTGATATCCTCTCTTTTTGTGCGAACAGCGTGTGAACCCAGCCATCCCCGACAGAACCAGGCGCACCTAGCACACTCGCTTCAACCATAGGGACATGGCCAACTCTGTCGACGCCCGGCACACTCAAGCCTATCCTGTCGGATCAACGAATGTGTACGACTGAGAGTAACATTCGTCTTCGGATGATGTTGACGCGCGAGCGTCTGCAAATCCGAGTGTTTTTGCTGCTCGAAGTTACGTTGGGTTGCTTCTAAACGAGCAGATAGATTGTTGCGTGGCGTCAAGTTGTCGCCGATAACCGCCTCCCGTCGATACTGAGCCATACTGCAGTACTTTATCGCTTACTATGTCTTCCTTCAGCGACCACCAAGAACGGTCTCATATGGATGATACGTGGAATAAGTGGAGTTTCATTGAGTTCCAGTCAGAGGCTCAAGGAATCCGACTCAACTGGGTATGACTGAGTCAGTCAGACTGACAACCCGTGGATGCGACCGGCAAAACATACGAGAGCTCTACGGCTGGAATTACCCTCCGCCTTCGGCCTCCAAGTCCTCTCTACGGTTTTTACTTTTGCTTCACAAGCTCCAATATACAAGCCTGCCTCGCCCCCTCAAGAAACTATCCCCACTCTTTGCCTACTATTCGTCTCAACGCTTGACTCCTAAATTCCTCTGCCCCAAACTTTCACACTCCTAAAGGGGCCGATTAGCTGATCGTTTGCTAATTGTGCTGGTCGAAGCGAGCACACACTGCGGGCGAGAGCGAACGGGAGCTGCGCCGCATGCTTCCCTGCGCCCCAAAGGTCCAAGAATTCAATTGTCAAAGAGTCCAAGATCTTGCGGCTATTGTACTATCGAGGTAGTTGACGGACTGGTGCCTGGTAAGCACAGCATGCGTGGTTTGTGCTAGCCGGTGAGTGGCGTATTCACTACCCTCTGGTAGGTGCAGCGAAGCAGCAACTTTCGAGAGGATTAGAAAACTGGTGGTGTAGATATAGCTAGCTGTACATCTTCATTATCAAGCTACACACTGCGAATATTGGTGTCGTGACTTTTGTGTTTTTCTAGTAGGCAGTGCCTACTGGGCACTCGTCTAGAAAAAGCAAATCCGGGCTGCTTTGGATAGTCCAAACATTGATGCGCATCACGTGCAGGAAAATGCAACTTCAAGGCCCGTTGACTAGTCGCCACGCGATAAAAATAATACTCTGAGTATCTCCAAGAGGTGATTTTCCGCACAAAACATACGACAAGCAATAGCTCAAAGACACGACAATCGCATTGCTCGTATTGTAACTCCAAGTTCAGAAGGCCTCTGAAAATCAAGAAATCCACGGGCGTGGCCACAACCAGCGCCGTCTTGATGGGAACAGTGGCGCGATTAGTCCAACAGATGGATTTGACGCACTTGTCCAACCTGACGTCACACGGCAAATCCAATCCAAACAGCGAAAGGAATTACGATGTCATGCCGTTGTTGGAAGGCCCCTCCGTTAGTGAAGAAAATACTGACAACGAAAAAGCAAGCGATAAGCGATACCTGGTTCGGTAGACGCCGCTGTCAAGTTGGGACTGCACCGCTTCATGCATGAACAAATTGTCGACGCTGAGAAACCCGTTCGACTTGCAAATCTACTGTGCCATCACTATCCGGCCGTTTTTCGACTGTAAAACGCAAGACGAGGACACGACATAATATATTCTAGAGATGACGCATCGCACGAGCTGTCCAGCAATTGAAATCAGAAACATTTATTTGTAGCTACAGTACTTTCCTCGAAACTGGAGAGTTTACCAGCATAAGCTCGCTGCTGTAGAACGCAGCGTATCGGACTTAGCACTTAACACTGCTGGGCTGGCCGCTGCAGCTGCCTGCATTCGAAGCCTTCACCGTGATGTCCGAGAACTTCCAGTTCGACACCACCTTCGAGTTCGCCACGATGTCGTACAGGTTCGTGGCCGTGCCGGACAGACCCGAGATCGTGATGCCCGTGATCGTGACGGCGCTCGTGGCCGAACCCGTGTAGCCGCCCTTCGACTTGCTGTAGTCCGAGTGGATCACGATGGCGTTCTTCACGTTCGACAGCTTGTTGTTGGTGTAGGTGGCGCCCGAGACCAATCCCTTGAGTCCGATGATGGTCTTGATACGGATGCCGTTGACGCTGTCAACGATGGTGTTGCCGCTCACAGTGAGGCCCGAGACCGTGTCCGACTCGTCCACGGCGTTGCCACCGAGGGAGCCGATGGAAACGCCGTGGCCGCCGCTGCAGTAGTTGCCACTGAAGATGGTGTTGGTGCTGGACTGCATGGCCAGGCAGTCGTCCTGGTTGTAGATCTTGTTGTTCGAGATGGTCACGTGGTCGTTCTTGCTCAGGTCGAAGCCGTCCGTGTTTTTGGCGAGGTTGTTGCCGGCGCTCGAGTCGAGCGTGAGACCGCTGATGGTGGTGTGCTCGGAGTTGAGGATGCTGAAGGTGCGGAAGGGCGAGTTCTTGAGCGTGAACCCCGAGAGCGTCGAGCCCGTGACACCGTGCAGACGGAAGAAGACGGGGCGGCTGATGGACGTGCCCTGCTTCCAGTACCAGGCGCCCTGGCCGTCGAGGGTGCCAGCGCCGGAGACGGTGAGGTCGCTGCCGCTGAGCAGTACGAGCGGGCCGGCCCACTTCATCTCGCCGAACGTGACGGTGCCCGCGATGTTGATCTTGGCGCCCGTCTTGGCGTTGCTCAGGTCCAGCGTGACACCAGCAGGCACGGCCAGCGTGTTGACATTGAGCGTGCTGCAGGACGAGATGTCGGTGCCGGACTTGTAGATGCCGGACAGCGTGCAGCTGCTGGCCTCTTCCTCCTGACGCATCATGGGGAGCCGCTGACGACGGCGGCGAGGACGGCGAGAGCAGCGATGACGGTGGAGAAAAGCTTCATGGCTGGTGGGCGGGTGTTGAAGTGGTTGGTTGAGCTTGCTGCAGAGGATGCAAATTGCAGAGTGAGAGTAGTGAAACTGCAAGCTGTTGTCGCTCTCAGGACTGCGTTAGAAGTCAGCCTGGAACTCGTTTCAAGGAGGTTCGTAAGGACGTGCTACTTCCATTCGGTAACAATGAATCGTGTTGTGTCAATGGAGCAAACTTTTGTGCTTCGCCTCGAGCGTGATATCCTCTCTTTTGTGCGAACAGCGTGTGAACCCAGCCATCCCCGACAGAACCAGGCGCACCTAGCACACTCGCTTCAACCATAGGGACATGGCCAACTCTGTCGACGCCCGGCACACTCAAGCCTATCCTGTCGGATCAACGAATGTGTACGACTGAGGTAACATTCGTCTTCGGATGATGTTGACGCGCGAGCGTCTGCAAATCCGAGTGTTTTTGCTGCTCGAAGTTACGTTGGGTTGCTTCTAAACGAGCAGATAGATTGTTGCGTGGCGTCAAGTTGTCGCCGATAACCGCCTCCCGTCGATACTGAGCCATACTGCAGTACTTTATCGCTTACTATGTCTTCCTTCAGCGACCACCAAGAACGGTCTCATATGGATGATACGTGGAATAAGTGGAGTTTCATTGAGTTCCAGTCAGAGGCTCAAGGAATCCGACTCAACTGGGTATGACTGAGTCAGTCAGACTGACAACCCGTGGATGCGACCGGCAAAACATACGAGAGCTCTACGGCTGGAATTACCCTCCGCCTTCGGCCTCCAAGTCCTCTCTACGGTTTTTACTTTTTGCTTCACAAGCTCCAATATACAAGCCTGCCTCGCCCCCTCAAGAAACTATCCCCACTCTTTGCCTACTATTCGTCTCAACGCTTGACTCCTAAATTCCTCTGCCCCAAACTTTCACACTCCTAAAGGGCCGATTAGCTGATCGTTTGCTAATTGTGCTGGTCGAAGCGAGCACACACTGCGGGCGAGAGCGAACGGGAGCTGCGCCGCATGCTTCCCTGCGCCCCAAAGGTCCAAGAATTCAATTGTCAAAGAGTCCAAGATCTTGCGGCTATTGTACTATCGAGGTAGTTGACGGACTGGTGCCTGGTAAGCACAGCATGCGTGGTTTGTGCTAGCCGGTGAGTGGCGTATTCACTACCCTCTGGTAGGTGCAGCGAAGCAGCAACTTTCGAGAGGATTAGAAAACTGGTGGTGTAGATATAGCTAGCTGTACATCTTCATTATCAAGCTACACACTGCGAATATTGGTGTCGTGACTTTTGTGTTTTTCTAGTAGGCAGTGCCTACTGGGCACTCGTCTAGAAAAAGCAAATCCGGGCTGCTTTGGATAGTCCAAACATTGATGCGCATCACGTGCAGGAAAATGCAACTTCAAGGCCCGTTGACTAGTCGCCACGCGATAAAAATAATACTCTGAGTATCTCCAAGAGGTGATTTTCCGCACAAAACATACGACAAGCAATAGCTCAAAGACACGACAATCGCATTGCTCGTATTGTAACTCCAAGTTCAGAAGGCCTCTGAAAATCAAGAAATCCACGGGCGTGGCCACAACCAGCGCCGTCTTGATGGGAACAGTGGCGCGATTAGTCCAACAGATGGATTTGACGCACTTGTCCAACCTGACGTCACACGGCAAATCCAATCCAAACAGCGAAAGGAATTACGATGTCATGCCGTTGTTGGAAGGCCCCCTCCGTTAGTGAAGAAAATACTGACAACGAAAAAGCAAGCGATAAGCGATACCTGGTTCGGTAGACGCCGCTGTCAAGTTGGGACTGCACCGCTTCATGCATGAACAAATTGTCGACGCTGAGAAACCCGTTCGACTTGCAAATCTACTGTGCCATCACTATCCGGCCGTTTTTCGACTGTAAAACGCAAGACGAGGACACGACATAATATATTCTAGAGATGACGCATCGCACGAGCTGTCCAGCAATTGAAATCAGAAACATTTATTTGTAGCTACAGTACTTTCCTCGAAACTGGAGAGTTTACCAGCATAAGCTCGCTGCTGTAGAACGCAGCGTATCGGACTTAGCACTTAACACTGCTGGGCTGGCCGCTGCAGCTGCCTGCATTCGAAGCCTTCACCGTGATGTCCGAGAACTTCCAGTTCGACACCACCTTCGAGTTCGCCACGATGTCGTACAGGTTCGTGGCCGTGCCGGACAGACCCGAGATCGTGATGCCCGTGATCGTGACGGCGCTCGTGGCCGAACCCGTGTAGCCGCCCTTCGACTTGCTGTAGTCCGAGTGGATCACGATGGCGTTCTTCACGTTCGACAGCTTGTTGTTGGTGTAGGTGGCGCCCGAGACCAATCCCTTGAGTCCGATGATGGTCTTGATACGGATGCCGTTGACGCTGTCAACGATGGTGTTGCCGCTCACAGCGAGGCCCGAGACCGTGTCCGACTCGTCCACGGCGTTGCCACCGAGGGAGCCGATGGAAACGCCGTGGCCGCCGCTGCAGTAGTTGCCACTGAAGATGGTGTTGGTGCTGGACTGCATGGCCAGGCAGTCGTCCTGGTTGTAGATCTTGTTGTTCGAGATGGTCACGTGGTCGTTCTTGCTCAGGTCGAAGCCGTCCGTGTTTTTGGCGAGGTTGTTGCCGGCGCTCGAGTCGAGCGTGAGACCGCTGATGGTGGTGTGCTCGGAGTTGAGGATGCTGAAGGTGCGGAAGGGCGAGTTCTTGAGCGTGAACCCCGAGAGCGTCGAGCCCGTGACACCGTGCAGACGGAAGAAGACGGGGCGGCTGATGGACGTGCCCTGCTTCCAGTACCAGGCGCCCTGGCCGTCGAGGGTGCCAGCGCCGGAGACGGTGAGGTCGCTGCCGCTGAGCAGTACGAGCGGGCCGGCCCACTTCATCTCGCCGAACGTGACGGTGCCCGCGATGTTGATCTTGGCGCCCGTCTTGGCGTTGCTCAGGTCCAGCGTGACACCAGCAGGCACGGCCAGCGTGTTGACATTGAGCGTGCTGCAGGACGAGATGTCGGTGCCGGACTTGTAGATGCCGGACAGCGTGCAGCTGCTGGCCTCTTCCTCCTGACGCATCATGGGGGAGCCGCTGACGACGGCGGCGAGGACGGCGAGAGCAGCGATGACGGTGGAGAAAAGCTTCATGGCTGGTGGGCGGGTGTTGAAGTGGTTGGTTGAGCTTGCTGCAGAGGATGCAAATTGCAGAGTGAGAGTAGTGAAACTGCAAGCTGTTGTCGCTCTCAGGACTGCGTTAGAAGTCAGCCTGGAACTCGTTTCAAGGAGGTTCGTAAGGACGTGCTACTTCCATTCGGTAACAATGAATCGTGTTGTGTCAATGGAGCAAACTTTTGTGCTTCGCCTCGAGCGTGATATCCTCTCTTTTGTGCGAACAGCGTGTGAACCCAGCCATCCCCGACAGAACCAGGCGCACCTTAGCACACTCGCTTCAACCATAGGGACATGGCCAACTCTGTCGACGCCCGGCACACACAAGCTTATCCTGTCGGATCAACGAATGTGTACGACTGAGAGTAACATTCGTCTTCGGATGATGTTGACGCGCGAGCGTCTGCAAATCCGAGTGTTTTTGCTGCTCGAAGTTACGTTGGGTTGCTTCTAAACGAGCAGATAGATTGTTGCGTGGCGTCAAGTTGTCGCCGATAACCGCCTCCCGTCGATACTGAGCCATACTGCAGTACTTTATCGCTTACTATGTCTTCCTTCAGCGACCACCAAGAACGGTCTCATATGGATGATACGTCGAATAAGTGGAGTTTCCTTGAGTTCCAGTCAGAAGCTCAAGGAATCCGACTCAACTGGGTATGACTGAGTCAGTCAGACTGACAACCCGTGGATGCGACCGGCAAAACATACGAGAGCTCTACGGCTGGAATTACCCTCCGCCTTCGGCCTCCAAGTCCTCTCTGCGGTTTTTACCTTTTGCTTCACAAGCATGTTTCCTTTTTCAATTGCTGGACAGCTCGTGCGATGCGTCATCTCTAGAATATATTATGTCGTGTCCTCGTCTTGCGTTTTACAGTCGAAAAACGGCCGGATAGTGATGGCACAGTAGATTTGCAAGTCGAACGGGTTTCTCAGCGTCGACAATTTGTTCATGCATGAAGCGGTGCAGTCCCAACTTGACAGCGGCGTCTACCGAACCAGGTATCGCTTATCGCTTGCTTCTTCGTTGTCAGTATCTCCTTCACTATCGGAGGGGCCTTCCAACAATAGTAATACCAAGGGCATGACATCGTAATTCCTTTCGCTGTTCGGATTGGATTTGCCGTGTGGCGTCAGGTTGGACAAGTGCGTCAAATCCATCTGTTGGACTAATCGCGCCACTGTTCCCATCAAGACGGCGCTGGTTGTGGCCACGCCCGTGGATTTCTTGATTTTCAGAGGCCTTCTGAACTTGGAGTTACAATACGAGCAATGCGATTGTCGTGTCTTTGAGCTATTGCTTGTCGTATGTTTTGTGCGGAAAATCACCTCTTGGAGATACTCAGAGTATTATTTTTATCGCGTGGCGACTAGTCAACGGGCCTTGAAGTTGCATTTTCCTGCACGTGATGCGCATCAATGTTTGGACTATCCAAAGCAGCCCGGATTTGCTTTTTCTAGACGAGTGCCCAGTAGGCACTGCCTACTAGAAAAACACAAAAGTCACGACACCAATATTCGCAGTGTGTAGCTTGATAATGAAGATGTACAGCTAGCTATATCTACACCACCAGTTTTCTAATCCTCTCGAAAGTTGCTGCTTCGCTGCACCTACCAGAGGGTAGTGAATACGCCACTCACCGGCTAGCACAAACCACGCATGCTGTGCTTACCAGGCACCAGTCCGTCAACTACCTCGATAGTACAATAGCCGCAAGATCTTGGACTCTTTGACAATTGAATTCTTGGACCTTTGGGGCGCAGGGAAGCATGCGGCGCAGCTCCCGTTCGCTCTCGCCCGCAGTGTGTGCTCGCTTCGACCAGCACAATTAGCAAACGATCAGCTAATCGGCCCCTTTAGGAGTGTGAAAGTTTGGGGCAGAGGAATTTAGGAGTCAAGCGTTGAGACGAATAGTAGGCAAAGAGTGGGGATAGTTTCTTGAGGGGGCGAGGCAGGCTTGTATATTGGAGCTTGTGAAGCAAAAAGTAAAAACCGTAGAGAGGACTTGGAGGCCGAAGGCGGAGGGTAATTCCAGCCGTAGAGCTCTCGTATGTTTTGCCGGTCGCATCCACGGGTTGTCAGTCTGACTGACTCAGTCATACCCAGTTGAGTCGGATTCCTTGAGCCTCTGACTGGAACTCAATGAAACTCCACTTATTCCACGTATCATCCATATGAGACCGTTCTTGGTGGTCGCTGAAGGAAGACATAGTAAGCGATAAAGTACTGCAGTATGGCTCAGTATCGACGGGAGGCGGTTATCGGCGACAACTTGACGCCACGCAACAATCTATCTGCTCGTTTAGAAGCAACCCAACGTAACTTCGAGCAGCAAAAACACTCGGATTTGCAGACGCTCGCGCGTCAACATCATCCGAAGACGAATGTTACTCTCAGTCGTACACATTCGTTGATCCGACAGGATAGGCTTGAGTGTGCCGGGCGTCGACAGAGTTGGCCATGTCCCTATGGTTGAAGCGAGTGTGCTAGGTGCGCCTGGTTCTGTCGGGGATGGCTGGGTTCACACGCTGTTCGCACAAAAGAGAGGATATCACGCTCGAGGCGAAGCACAAAAGTTTGCTCCATTGACACAACACGATTCATTGTTACCGAATGGAAGTAGCACGTCCTTACGAACCTCCTTGAAACGAGTTCCAGGCTGACTTCTAACGCAGTCCTGAGAGCGACAACAGCTTGCAGTTTCACTACTCTCACTCTGCAATTTGCATCCTCTGCAGCAAGCTCAACCAACCACTTCAACACCCGCCCACCAGCCATGAAGCTTTTCTCCACCGTCATCGCTGCTCTCGCCGTCCTCGCCGCCGTCGTCAGCGGCTCCCCATGATGCGTCAGGAGGAAGAGGCCAGCAGCTGCACGCTGTCCGGCATCTACAAGTCCGGCACCGACATCTCGTCCTGCAGCACGCTCAATGTCAACACGCTGGCCGTGCCTGCTGGTGTCACGCTGGACCTGAGCAACGCCAAGACGGGCGCCAAGATCAACATCGCGGGCACCGTCACGTTCGGCGAGATGAAGTGGGCCGGCCCGCTCGTACTGCTCAGCGGCAGCGACCTCACCGTCTCCGGCGCTGGCACCCTCGACGGCCAGGGCGCCTGGTACTGGAAGCAGGGCACGTCCATCAGCCGCCCCGTCTTCTTCCGTCTGCACGGTGTCACGGGCTCGACGCTCTCGGGGTTCACGCTCAAGAACTCGCCCTTCCGCACCTTCAGCATCCTCAACTCCGAGCACACCACCATCAGCGGTCTCACGCTCGACTCGAGCGCCGGCAACAACCTCGCCAAAAACACGGACGGCTTCGACCTGAGCAAGAACGACCACGTGACCATCTCGAACAACAAGATCTACAACCAGGACGACTGCCTGGCCATGCAGTCCAGCACCAACACCATCTTCAGTGGCAACTACTGCAGCGGCGGCCACGGCGTTTCCATCGGCTCCCTCGGTGGCAACGCCGTGGACGAGTCGGACACGGTCTCGGGCCTCACTGTGAGCGGCAACACCATCGTTGACAGCGTCAACGGCATCCGTATCAAGACCATCATCGGACTCAAGGGATTGGTCTCGGGCGCCACCTACACCAACAACAAGCTGTCGAACGTGAAGAACGCCATCGTGATCCACTCGGACTACAGCAAGTCGAAGGGCGGCTACACGGGTTCGGCCACGAGCGCCGTCACGATCACGGGCATCACGATCTCGGGTCTGTCCGGCACGGCCACGAACCTGTACGACATCGTGGCGAACTCGAAGGTGGTGTCGAACTGGAAGTTCTCGGACATCACGGTGAAGGCTTCGAATGCAGGCAGCTGCAGCGGCCAGCCCAGCAGTGTTAAGTGCTAAGTCCGGTGCGCTGCGTTCTACAGCAGCGAGCTTATGCTGGTAAACTCTCCAGTTTCGAGGAAAGTACTGTAGCTACAAATAAATGTTTCTGATTTCAATTGCTGGACAGCTCGTGCGATGCGTCATCTCTAGAATATATTATGTCGTGTCCTCGTCTTGCGTTTTACAGTCGAAAAACGGCCGGATAGTGATGGCACAGTAGATTTGCAAGTCGAACGGGTTTCTCAGCGTCGACAATTTGTTCATGCATGAAGCGGTGCAGTCCCAACTTGACAGCGGCGTCTACCGAACCAGGTATCGCTTATCGCTTGCTTCTTCGTTGTCAGTATCTCCTTCACTATCGGAGGGGCCTTCCAACAATAGTAATACCAAGGCATGACATCGTAATTCCTTTCGCTGTTTGGATTGGATTTGCCGTGTGACGTCAGGTTGGACAAGTGCGTCAAATCCATCTGTTGGACTAATCGCGCCACTGTTCCCATCAAGACGGCGCTGGTTGTGGCCACGCCCGTGGATTTCTTGATTTTCAGAGGCCTTCTGAACTTGGAGTTACAATACGAGCAATGCGATTGTCGTGTCTTTGAGCTATTGCTTGTCGTATGTTTTGTGCGGAAAATCACCTCTTGGAGATACTCAGAGTATTATTTTTATCGCGTGGCGACTAGTCAACGGGCCTTGAAGTTGCATTTTCCTGCACGTGATGCGCATCAATGTTTGGACTATCCAAAGCAGCCCGGATTTGCTTTTTCTAGACGAGTGCCCAGTAGGCACTGCCTACTAGAAAAACACAAAAGTCACGACACCAATATTCGCAGTGTGTAGCTTGATAATGAAGATGTACAGCTAGCTATATCTACACCACCAGTTTTCTAATCCTCTCGAAAGTTGCTGCTTCGCTGCACCTACCAGAGGGTAGTGAATACGCCACTCACCGGCTAGCACAAACCACGCATGCTGTGCTTACCAGGCACCAGTCCGTCAACTACCTCGATAGTACAATAGCCGCAAGATCTTGGACTCTTTGAAAATTGAATTCTTGGACCTTTGGGGCGCAGGGAAGCATGCGGCGCAGCTCCCGTTCGCTCTCGCCCGCAGTGTGTGCTCGCTTCGACCAGCACAATTAGCAAACGATCAGCTAATCGGCCCTTTAGGAGTGTGAAAGTTTGGGGCAGAGGAATTTAGGAGTCAAGCGTTGAGACGAATAGTAGGCAAAGAGTGGGGATAGTTTCTTGAGGGGGCGAGGCAGGCTTGTATATTGGAGCTTGTGAAGCAAAAAGTAAAAACCGTAGAGAGGACTTGGAGGCCGAAGGCGGAGGGTAATTCCAGCCGTAGAGCTCTCGTATGTTTTGCCGGTCGCATCCACGGGTTGTCAGTCTGACTGACTCAGTCATACCCAGTTGAGTCGGATTCCTTGAGCCTCTGACTGGAACTCAATGAAACTCCACTTATTCCACGTATCATCCATATGAGACCGTTCTTGGTGGTCGCTGAAGGAAGACATAGTAAGCGATAAAGTACTGCAGTATGGCTCAGTATCGACGGGAGGCGGTTATCGGCGACAACTTGACGCCACGCAACAATCTATCTGCTCGTTTAGAAGCAACCCAACGTAACTTCGAGCAGCAAAAACACTCGGATTTGCAGACGCTCGCGCGTCAACATCATCCGAAGACGAATGTTACTCTCAGTCGTACACATTCGTTGATCCGACAGGATAGGCTTGAGTGTGCCGGGCGTCGACAGAGTTGGCCATGTCCCTATGGTTGAAGCGAGTGTGCTAGGTGCGCCTGGTTCTGTCGGGGATGGCTGGGTTCACACGCTGTTCGCACAAAAGAGAGGATATCACGCTCGAGGCGAAGCACAAAAGTTTGCTCCATTGACACAACACGATTCATTGTTACCGAATGGAAGTAGCACGTCCTTACGAACCTCCTTGAAACGAGTTCCAGGCTGACTTCTAACGCAGTCCTGAGAGCGACAACAGCTTGCAGTTTCACTACTCTCACTCTGCAATTTGCATCCTCTGCAGCAAGCTCAACCAACCACTTCAACACCCGCCCACCAGCCATGAAGCTTTTCTCCACCGTCATCGCTGCTCTCGCCGTCCTCGCCGCCGTCGTCAGCGGCTCCCCATGATGCGTCAGGAGGAAGAGGCCAGCAGCTGCACGCTGTCCGGCATCTACAAGTCCGGCACCGACATCTCGTCCTGCAGCACGCTCAATGTCAACACGCTGGCCGTGCCTGCTGGTGTCACGCTGGACCTGAGCAACGCCAAGACGGGCGCCAAGATCAACATCGCGGGCACCGTCACGTTCGGCGAGATGAAGTGGGCCGGCCCGCTCGTACTGCTCAGCGGCAGCGACCTCACCGTCTCCGGCGCTGGCACCCTCGACGGCCAGGGCGCCTGGTACTGGAAGCAGGGCACGTCCATCAGCCGCCCTGTCTTCTTCCGTCTGCACGGTGTCACGGGCTCGACGCTCTCGGGGTTCACGCTCAAGAACTCGCCCTTCCGCACCTTCAGCATCCTCAACTCCGAGCACACCACCATCAGCGGTCTCACGCTCGACTCGAGCGCCGGCAACAACCTCGCCAAAAACACGGACGGCTTCGACCTGAGCAAGAACGACCACGTGACCATCTCGAACAACAAGATCTACAACCAGGACGACTGCCTGGCCATGCAGTCCAGCACCAACACCATCTTCAGTGGCAACTACTGCAGCGGCGGCCACGGCGTTTCCATCGGCTCCCTCGGTGGCAACGCCGTGGACGAGTCGGACACGGTCTCGGGCCTCACTGTGAGCGGCAACACCATCGTTGACAGCGTCAACGGCATCCGTATCAAGACCATCATCGGACTCAAGGGATTGGTCTCGGGCGCCACCTACACCAACAACAAGCTGTCGAACGTGAAGAACGCCATCGTGATCCACTCGGACTACAGCAAGTCGAAGGGCGGCTACACGGGCTCGGCCACGAGCGCCGTCACGATCACGGGCATCACGATCTCGGGTCTGTCCGGCACGGCCACGAACCTGTACGACATCGTGGCGAACTCGAAGGTGGTGTCGAACTGGAAGTTCTCGGACATCACGGTGAAGGCTTCGAATGCAGGCAGCTGCAGCGGCCAGCCCAGCAGTGTTAAGTGCTAAGTCCGGTGCGCTGCGTTCTACAGCAGCGAACTTATGCTGGTAAACTCTCCAGTTTCGAGGAAAGTACTGTAGCTACAAATAAATGTTTCTGATTTCAATTGCTGGACAGCTCGTGCGATGCGTCATCTCTAGAATATATTATGTCGTGTCCTCGTCTTGCGTTTTACAGTCGAAAAACGGCCGGATAGTGATGGCACAGTAGATTTGCAAGTCGAACGGGTTTCTCAGCGTCGACAATTTGTTCATGCATGAAGCGGTGCAGTCCCAACTTGACAGCGGCGTCTACCGAACCAGGTATCGCTTATCGCTTGCTTTTTCGTTGTCAGTATTTTCTTCACTAACGGAGGGGCCTTCCAACAACGGCATGACATCGTAATTCCTTTCGCTGTTCGGATTGGATTTGCCGTGTGGCGTCAGGTTGGACAAGTGCGTCAAATCCATCTGTTGGACTAATCGCGCCACTGTTCCCATCAAAACGGCGCTGGTTGTGGCCACGATGGCAGGCGTCGATTGACCAAGGCGACAAAAGTTCGCGCTTAGACAGTTCCGACTTCAAGCATTAAACTCTGTTGCTGCCGTTAACAAGCTGCAGAGCCACAAAGTTGATGCGATTTGCTGTATGACATGTGGAACGAAGGCGAGTGGCGTTGGTGTGCTGCAAACAGGTACACAAGGCGGAGGCGAACAGAGTCAGTGTCCTTGTACAGTATAGATACAGTGTAGTACAACATTCTCTGTTATGGTGCGAGCGTCTAGCAAAATAAACCTGTGATGAATTGTACAGATTCTGCAACAAGGGCATAGAGCAAATTTTGAAGTGCAAATTACTTTTTCGCAATTGTCCATCCTGGATGGACCATCCAACACGACAAGAAGGAGCTGGTTGGTTTGGCTCATTGGCTCGCCATGGTGCACACAAAAGCTTTTTATTTGCCCAACTCACCTCGTTGCTCCAGAAAGTGTTTTTTTCGACAGGTGCTAGGCTTTTGGAATAAGTCAGCCACAAATAGATACTTTGTGTTGTTTCAGACGCCGGAAACTACAGACTGTAGACTGTAGTCTACAGTTCTCTTATAGCAACTTACCGAAACAACCCCCTAGCCAACTATTGTTGTACCGATAGGGAAGCATATACTAGAGAGGTGTCTGCGGGGAGCAAACACAACGAGTTCACAGAGCCCGTCAGAACGGGCACTTCAGGTACAGACGTGGGAGCAGCAAGACACGCCACTGATCATTTCATGGGTTCATTACGGAATACAAAAAGCGTTTAAGTCTTGCAGAGCAGTCTCGTAGATGCAGAATTCTTTACAATAGTCCTGGAGTAGCGTTACTATAAACTGTGTAGCTTAGTCCGTCTGCAATCACGACCCTTAAGAATCTCGCACTCGCATAATACTCAAATTGCTGGCGCCTGTGGACTGCACCAGAAAGTAGTTACGATGTCAAATTCCGTGTCAGACATATTCCACCTCGTTAAACACCTTTAGCCCATTTGAAATTGAACAACACTGACATCTATTGATTTATTTCATTCTATGCACTCAGCTACTCGCTTCGTAGCAAGTGTACGCGTCAAGAACTCATTAGGAGGTAGGAATGAGATTCGCGACACCTCCAGACCATCCATCGCAGCAATGACCTGGAAACCCGCAAATGGTGCTGTACGAGTCTGTCGAGAAGGACCTGCGCCAGACTTCGTCTCTATGTCTGTGTCAAGAGATTTAGCACTTGACGTTGCTGGGCTGGCCACTGCAGCTGCCCGTCTTCGAAGCCTGCACCGTAATGCCCGAGAACGACCAGCCCGACACCACCTTCGAGTTCGCCACGATGTCGTACAGGTTCGTGGCCGTGCCCGACAGACCCGAGATCGTGATGTCCTCGATCGTGACGGCGCTCGTGGCCGCGCCCGTGTAGCCGCCCTTCGACTTGCTGTAGTCCGAGTGGATCACGATGGCATTCTGTACGTTCGAGAGCTTGTTGTTCGTGTACTTGGCGTTGGACACGAGACCCTTAAGCCCGATGATGGTCTTGATGCGGATGCCGTTCACGCTGTTGACGATGGTGTTGCCGCTGACAGTGAGGCCCGAGACCGTGTCGGACGCGCTCACGGTCGATCCACCGAGCGAGCCGATGGAGATACCGTGGCCACCGCTGCAGTAGTTGCCGCTGAAGACGGTGTTAGTGCTGGACTGCATGGCGAGACAGTCATCCTGGTTGTAGATCTTGTTGTTCGAGATGGTGACGCCGTCGTTGCTACTCAGATCGAAGCCATCGGTGTTCTTGGCGAGACCGTTGCCGGCGCTGGCGTCCAACGTGAGGCCACTGATGGTGGTCTTCTTGGAGTTGAGGATACTGAAGGTGCGGTACGGCATGTTCTTGAGCGTGAAGCCGGACACCGTCGAGTCCGTGACGCCGTGCATACGGAAGAAGACTGGACGAGTGATGGACTGAGCCTGCTTCCAGTACCAGGCTCCCTGGCCGTCCAGCGTGCCGGAGCCCTTGACCGTCAAGTCGCTGCCTCCCAGCAGCACGAGGGGACCATCCCACTTCTGCGTGCCGAACGTGGTCGTACCCGTGAACTCGATGGTGGCGCCGCTCTTGGCCTTGCTCAGGTCCAGCGTGACGCCGGCGGGCACGGACAGCGAACCGATGGTGACGGCGCTGCAGGACGAGATGTCGGTGCCGGCCTTGTAGGTGCCAGTGAGTGTGCAGCTGCTGCCCTGCTCTTCCTGGCGTAGCATGGCGGCTCCGTTAACGGCAGCAGCAAGGAGCGTGAACGCAGCGAGGGCAGTGTAGACGATCTTCATGGCCACTGGAGGTTTGGCTGGAGGTTGTTGTGGAGAAGTGCTTCAGAGAATGCGAATTGCAGAATGAGCTTTGAGTCAACGAACTACTAGCGTGAAGCGATTGGATACCGACAGAACGGATTCCTAGTTGCTTGAGCCAGGGCGCTACGGCTTTGGTCGTTTTCACCAGAGGGAACAGAAGGTGGTGCCGCGTATGTGAAATCTGTGACGTACGGACAGCAGTGCAGTCGAGGCCTCGACCCTCTTTTTGACTCGGCCGCACCTGTCTCTAACATTCTTACACGTCACTTGGTGCCCGGCACACCCGATCGTCGAGGAGCCACCACGCACGCATCTGACAGCGTTGTTGGTTACATGTACTGGTATTATAGATCGAACATGCCACCGGAGTGCAAACAGCGCGATTTTTTCTGATCGTCGTTGCGTCGGGCTGCTTCTCGACTAGCAGATGCGCTCTGCGTCATGGCGACACAACGCCAGGCGTTAACAGCCACCATGTCTGTTTGTGTTAGATGGGCTAGATGCACATTTGACCGTGATTTGCATTGCTATGATGTGGTTTGTCATGAATGATGCATGTCTTCAGTATTTGACCGGTAGGGTCCGAGGACTCCGAGCACAGTGTGTCAAGTACTAACGAAGCAAGCCATCAAATACCCAAGTAATGATATCTTTACTTGTTGTTCTTTCACGCACTTTCGGTGTTGAGTATACCCTTATGAGCCCGCACGGTTTGCAACAATATGTTACAGGGTGTCGGCAACGTCGGCGATTTGGCATGTTCTTTGTGATTCACTTCACAATGCGAAGCTCTACTTGGCGTTCCGCATGCGTGAAGATGGTGCTGGCAGCCGGTCATAAACAAAGTGCCGCTGGCGTCGGTCAGGTGACGGTCCCATTGCTGTCCTACGTGGATCCTTTGATGGATTTCACGGCTGCAAATGCCTGAGACCGGACATGCAACTTAAGATTGAAGCGGTCTCGGTGGTTGGTGGGCATTTGATGCGAATTTATGAGATTTTTGTAAGTAACCTATGCGTTTTTAAAACAGCAAGTGTTAAAAGCTGACTCGTCTATGGCAAGATTTGAATCATGTCTCGCGTCTCGGTAATCGTCGCAGGGGTCATACAAGCTGGATGAGAGAGAAAGTTTAATACTAGTAACTAGGTAAGAGTATAATATATAAATCTCTTACCACGCTAAGCTAGAAAATCCAAGAGTCGATGGTATCCAAATTCGTTGTTGTGGGTACCAAAACCTAATCGGCTGGAATGGCTTCGTCCCCACAATCCGGTTGAGATACCTATACAGTACGGCTTGCTGGATCGACAAGCTTCGGCGGCTATACGATTACGCTGTGGTCTTCAACAATTGGCCATTAGAAGCTAGGGATTCAAATCCAAACATCGAGACATTCGCGCTGGTAGCTTGAACTTCTGCTCCTCAAGTACATGTGGTGTCGTAAAAAGTGGTTGAGTCCCGCTGCAGCAAATTTCGCAATGCCCAGGTTGCTAGATTCAACATTTCCTGATCAGATTGAGACCGAAGTCATCCAGTCAGACTCTGTACAGACACCTGACGTTGTGTCGCCATGACGCAGAGCGCATCTGCTAGTCGAGAAGCAGCCCGACGCAACGACGATCAGAAAAAATCGCGCTGTTTGCACTCCGGTGGCATGTTCGATCTATAATACCAGTACATGTAACCAACAACGCTGTCAGATGCGTGCGTGGTGGCTCCTCGACGATCGGGTGTGCCGGGCACCAAGTGACGTGTAAGAATGTTAGAGACAGGTGCGGCCGAGTCAAAAGAGGGTCGAGGCCTCGACTGCACTGCTGTCCGTACGTCACAGATTTCACATACGCGGCACCACCTTCTGTTCCCTCTGGTGAAAACGACCAAAGCCGTAGCGCCCTGGCTCAAGCAACTAGGAATCCGTTCTGTCGGTATCCAATCGCTTCACGCTAGTAGTTCGTTGACTCAAAGCTCATTCTGCAATTCGCATTCTCTGAAGCACTTCTCCACAACAACCTCCAGCCAAACCTCCAGTGGCCATGAAGATCGTCTACACTGCCCTCGCTGCGTTCACGCTCCTTGCTGCTGCCGTTAACGGAGCCGCCATGCTACGCCAGGAAGAGCAGGGCAGCAGCTGCACACTCACTGGCACCTACAAGGCCGGCACCGACATCTCGTCCTGCAGCGCCGTCACCATCGGTTCGCTGTCCGTGCCCGCCGGCGTCACGCTGGACCTGAGCAAGGCCAAGAGCGGCGCCACCATCGAGTTCACGGGTACGACCACGTTCGGCACGCAGAAGTGGGATGGTCCCCTCGTGCTGCTGGGAGGCAGCGACTTGACGGTCAAGGGCTCCGGCACGCTGGACGGCCAGGGAGCCTGGTACTGGAAGCAGGCTCAGTCCATCACTCGTCCAGTCTTCTTCCGTATGCACGGCGTCACGGACTCGACGGTGTCCGGCTTCACGCTCAAGAACATGCCGTACCGCACCTTCAGTATCCTCAACTCCAAGAAGACCACCATCAGTGGCCTCACGTTGGACGCCAGCGCCGGCAACGGTCTCGCCAAGAACACCGATGGCTTCGATCTGAGTAGCAACGACGGCGTCACCATCTCGAACAACAAGATCTACAACCAGGATGACTGTCTCGCCATGCAGTCCAGCACTAACACCGTCTTCAGCGGCAACTACTGCAGCGGTGGCCACGGTATCTCCATCGGCTCGCTCGGTGGATCGACCGTGAGCGCGTCCGACACGGTCTCGGGCCTCACTGTCAGCGGCAACACCATCGTCAACAGCGTGAACGGCATCCGCATCAAGACCATCATCGGGCTTAAGGGTCTCGTGTCCAACGCCAAGTACACGAACAACAAGCTCTCGAACGTACAGAATGCCATCGTGATCCACTCGGACTACAGCAAGTCGAAGGGCGGCTACACGGGCGCGGCCACGAGCGCCGTCACGATCGAGGACATCACGATCTCGGGTCTGTCGGGCACGGCCACGAACCTGTACGACATCGTGGCGAACTCGAAGGTGGTGTCGGGCTGGTCGTTCTCGGGCATTACGGTGCAGGCTTCGAAGACGGGCAGCTGCAGTGGCCAGCCCAGCAACGTCAAGTGCTAAATCTCTTGACACAGACATAGAGACGAAGTCTGGCGCAGGTCCTTCTCGACAGACTCGTACAGCACCATTTGCGGGTTTCCAGGTCATTGCTGCGATGGATGGTCTGGAGGTGTCGCGAATCTCATTCCTACCTCCTAATGAGTTCTTGACGCGTACACTTGCTACGAAGCGAGTAGCTGAGTGCATAGAATGAAATAAATCAATAGATGTCAGTGTTGTTCAATTTCAAATGGGCTAAAGGTGTTTAACGAGGTGGAATATGTCTGACACGGAATTTGACATCGTAACTACTTTCTGGTGCAGTCCACAGGCGCCAGCAATTTGAGTATTATGCGAGTGCGAGATTCTTAAGGGTCGTGATTGCAGACGGACTAAGCTACACAGTTTATAGTAACGCTACTCCAGGACTATTGTAAGGAATTCTGCATCTACGAGACTGCTCTGTTAGACTTGAACGCTTCTTCGAGTGCACTATCAGCTTCACTTTCGATTGCGCTGAGTGTTTGGGACATCGCCAAGTTTTCAGTCGAACAGTGAGATTGTCACAACATTAAGTAGCGCGCCACTTAATCGTCTGATCGAAGAATCGATGTTTATCGAGCGGCACAGTCCTGACGAGATATAGGGTTATCTATTTATTAATAGTTAACCTGTTTCCTGGTAGAGCCTCAATCTTTTCGGCAACGCCAGCTCGGTTTGTCTGAGCCATGGCGCTGACGGGCTCCTTCTGAGGAGCTGCTTCCACATTTGTGAGGCAGTCGAGGCTGATTTTTAACTGTTGCCGTTGTATCCTGGTTTTCGCACGGTTTCGCTCCCATCTGCTTGTTACTTGTAGTTGACGTTGGCATGTTGACCACCGTAGTTGATGCATGGACTCCCAAGCTTTACCGTCGTGAACAACTTGGTTTCGAATCTGCCATAAGAAAGAGCAGCCAATGCTGCACACCGCCCACCAAATTCTCTTCGGGGCGTCTGCGCTCTACGACTTCCACTGTCCGTAGAGTGTCGTCATTCGCTGCACAATTCTACGGGCAATGGAAGCAGATCCTGACGCACACTCTAAGACGACACGAAAGCAAGGGAGATTAAAAAGTACCTATGCAAATGTGTCAGGGCAGGTTCGCCAATGCCATCGACAGTAACTCACCGTTGCTGGTGTTCCAATAAACCAAGGTGCCAATCTCTAGCAATACGCTGCCGATTCATGTGAACGTATCCGATTTAATGCACATACACGCTCGAAAAGTAGTTCTGGGCTGGGGCGGCAACTTTCAACGCAGAGAGCTTGATGCTGGTTGAATGGGGCACAAAAGACTGCCAGCTGCCTCAATTCGCCAAAAACAACTGTGTTGCCCCCCTCCCCCGCTGAACCGGACAGCGCCTACAGCATTTTGCTGTTGGCCGTCGAGGCGGATCTTCAATCACTTCGATTTGAAGGCTCGTGGACGTATGTCTCCAGCTGGCGTTAATCTCCAGACGACCAGGTTATAAACGCTGTTTTTGCCTTTCGTATGCACAAAAGTGTCCGTTCGAATCGATGAATCGCCTTCAAAGAAGTGCAGTACATTCAGTATTTTGGGGTCTTTGAGTGTGCTGTCGTTGCTTCGCCCGCCCGAGTTCTAGCAGCAAGTCGGAAAATGGCGTGCATGGACTCAACTCAACGTTTACTGGGGAGACCAGGAAAGCACGTAGCATAACCACTGGAGCCACTCTTTCTCAACTAACGATTCCCGTCTCTTCGAACGACTCACTTTCCAATTTGCATCCACAGACGCCTACTTCCCGCATATCTAAGGCACAAGTCTGCCATGCAAGTTTTCCCCGGTGCATTTGCCGCGTTGGCATTACTCGCAACCTCTGTCAACGGATCTGTCATGCTCCGTGAAGCTGGCGACCCCTGCAACCTCACGGGCACTTACAAGGCTGGCTCCGACATTTCGTCATGCAGTAAGGTGACCATTGGATCACTTTATGTGGCCGCTGGCGTGACGCTGGACTTGAGTAAGGCTAAGACTGGAGCTACCATCGAGTTCACGGGCACCACGACGTTCGGCACGCAGAAATGGGAGGGACCACTTGTCGTCCTGGGTGGAACCGATCTCACTGTAAAGGGTTCTGGGACGCTGGACGGCCAAGGCGACTGGTACTGGAAGCAGGGCGAGTCCATTACGCGCCCAGTGTTCTTCCGTCTGCAACGCGTGACGGGATCGACGGTCTCCGGCTTCACGCTCAAGAACAGCCCATTTCGCACCTTCAGTATTGTCACCTGCATCGAAACTACGCTCTCGGGTCTCACGCTGGACTCAAGCGCTGGTGGCAGCCTTGCTAAGAACACGGATGGTTTTGGTTTAACCAAGAACGACCATGTGACGATCACTGGCAACAAGATTTACAACCAAGATGACTGCCTCGCTATGCAGTCCAGCACCAACACGATCTTCAGCAACAACTACTGTAGTGATAGCCACGGCATCTCTATCGGCTCGCTCGGCGGCAACAACGTTGATCAGTCCACTACCGTGACGGGTCTCACTGTGCAGGGTAATACCATCGTCAACAGCGAAAATGGCTTGAGAATCAAGACTGTCAGCGGACAGAAGGGGCTTATATCAAACGTCAAGTACATCGACAACACCGTGTCCAACGTGGAGAATGCCATCGTTATTCATTCCAACTACGACCGGTCGAAGGGAGCTTACTCGGGTGAACCCACGAGCCAGGTGACAATTACGGACATCACAGTTTCGGGCCTGTCGGGCACAGCAACAAACCTGTACGACATCGTAGCGAATTCGAAGGTCGTGTCGAGCTGGTCTTTCTCGGGCATCACGGTCAAGGCGTCGAACAAGGGCACATGCAGCGGTCAGCCCAGCACCATCACGTGTTAAGATTGAACGATTTGTTTGTTGTGTCATGTAAGGAGAGTCGCGTGGTCGATAGAAGTCCACAAGAAGAAGCGCCATCGATGAGCATGCGGTAATGCTGTACTCCGAGCATAGTTTCGTTTGTTAAACTGCAACGAATACACGAAAGCTCCACAAAGTTATTCTTATACTTCCAACCTTTGTGGGTAGAATGTGGTAGTTGGCATGGGGAACTCGGGCTGCACCGAGTGTCCGAGGAGCGTGCAGCTAGCTGTTGGTGCGGATGAAACGTCTTTTGTGGCACTGCCGACGACGAAATCGCTAAGCTGTCGCACTGAGGAGGTGAAGTGAACTGCCCTCGAAGCAGGCCATGCCTAACCGATCGTCGATACGATCAGCTGAGCAACATCGCATGGCCGTGCCGCTATCTGGATGATGTTGTCAACAGCATGGATCAGGCTTAAAGAGGGGGTTATCAAACTTTGTTCGCGTCGACCACTACTAACACAGAGTGCGTTGACGCATCCCCATCTGACGGTATCGAGTATGGATGCAATCTGTCCCGAATATCCATCTAACATCTAATTGTCCCCGCCATGCAAGTCTGTTGTCCCTCGACGGTAAGAGTATGACAAGGTTCTATAAGCTGGCACAGACTACTTGGAGGAGGACCCATCCGGTGTAAACACAACGGTCGATAAAACTTCACTCCCGTAAACTTGTTCGTTACAGTAGTGCTCATCACTTTAAGAATAAGCATGTCAGCACTCAGCGCGTTGAGCGTCCGCTTTTGATGCCGCATCCTACAACATGCACCATCAACCAGGTTGTCGTGACTTACTGCAGAAATGCAGCCTTGACTCTTGGAGTGCAGCAAAAAAAACTCTCCAGCTCAAATTCTAGACCACCATAAAGATGTCGGCGACAACCATTTTTTCACTACTCTTGCAGTCCGCTTGTTCGGAACTAACAAATAAAGAAGAACTTCGACGCAGCATGATAAAAGACTTGTGAAAAACTTACATCGAATTTATCTACTTGGTGGGTGTCCACACTTGCGGCCTACCATGGACCATTGAGACACCGCTCTACATGACAGTTCACAATTTAGATAGAGATGTGGCTGGGCACGCCCGTCATCTTGCCACTGTTGGAAGCGGTCACCGAGATGCCCGAGAACGACCAGTCCGACACCACCTTCGGGTTCACCACAATGTCGTACAGGTTGCTAGCCGTGCCCGTGAGGCCGTTGACTGTCACGCCCTTTATCGCCACCTGACTCGTGGCGGCACCGGAGTAGCCGCCCCTTGACTTGCTGTAGTCCGAGTGCAGCACGATGGCATTCTTCACGTTCAATAGCGTGTTGTCGTTGTACTTGATGTCGGAGACGAGACCCTTTAGTCCGATGATGGTCTTGATGCGAAGACCGTTGTCCGAGTTCTCAATAGTATTGCCCTCGACCGTGAGGCCCGAGACCGTTGTGGACTGGTCGACAGTGTTGCCGCCTAGAGAACCGATCGCAATGCCGTGGCCATTGCAGCAGTAGTTGTGGCTGAAGACCGTGTTGGTGCTGGATTGCATGGCCAGGCAGTCGTCCTGGTTGTAGATCTTGTTGTGCGTGATGGTGATGTGGTCATTCTTGGTGAGGTCGAAGCCGTCCGTGTTCTTGGCGAGGCCGTTGCCGGCGCGCGAGTCGAGCGTCAGGCCAGTGATGGTGGTCTGCTGGGAGTTGACAATGCTGAAGGTGCGGTACGGCATGTTCTTGATGTTGAAGCCCGACAGCGTCGAGCCCGTGACACGCAGCAGACGAAAGAACACCGGACGGGTGATCGACTGACCCTGCTTCCAGTACCAGGCACCCTGGCCGTCCAGAGTACCGGATCCCTTAACTGTGAGGTCGTTGCCGCTCAGCAGCACGAGAGGGCCATCCCACTTCTGCGTGCCGAACGTGGTCGTACCCGTGAACTCGATGGTGGCGCCACTCTTGGCCTTGCTCAGGTCCAGCGTGACGCCGGCGGGCACGGAGAGCGAGCCGATGGTGATGCTGCTGCACGACGAGATGTCGGCGCCTTTCTTGTACGTGCCCGTGAGGTTGCAGCCGCTGCTGCTGCTGGTCTGTTGTACCGGACTCTGTTGCTGCACGGAGCTCTGCTGCTCTTGACGCAGCTTGTTGCCTGCGTCGGCGCTGACGGCGAACAGCGCGAGCAAGGCGATCGTGGCGGAGAAGAACTTCATCGTATTTGGTTCGTGCTTTTAAACCCTGAGGCTGTGCAGGAAGTGCTTGGGGGAATGCAAATTGGAAAGTGAGCCTGAAGATGTGAGGCGGGACGGCCGCCGAGCTGCTATACGTGAGCCACTATGGACCACTTAGTAAACGTTAATGTTGAGCTCTGCCATTAGTTCGTCTGGCTGTTCGAACGGACCCAGCGTAGCGACAACGGTACACTGTAGGAGTTCGTGAACGAGGGAAGCAGGTCCCTATGCCTGCGTGCGCGCCAGATGCTCCATTGATAAGGCATGTTAAATGTGCCTAATTGAGCTGTTTGGGCCGGGTATGGACGCGAGCTGGAGCCACCCGCCACGAGCCGGCACATCAAACGATTAATGGTCCGCCTCGAAGCAGGCACCTGCGATGCAACTCGTGACACGAGATGCATAGATAGGCAGGCATGTGTCAGGGACTGTCTCCGTACAACGTCGACTACACAAGTGTTTTTGCCGAAGCAAACAGCTGTCACCGCAGCTTCCTGGTCATAGCATCGTTAAGTCAAGGACGTCGTTGGATGAGCTGGAGAAAAGCATTACTGGCCGACCCAAACAAGCGATAATGCAGGCTGACCAGCACTTGCCTCGCTTTCGGGAGCCTGGTGCTGTGTTTTGTATAGGCGAGACGATTCGCACACCCAGAGAATGCGGCAACGGCACACATCGCCGCTATATATTTACTACGACGCGCCACGGATTTGCAAACGGCTGTCGGGGTTGAGCTCCCGCCTTGACGGCTGAACAAGGACATACGCCAGCAGCACGAACAGGCACCCCATGGACGCTACACGACGCGCCTGCCAGACCCGAGATCTGCGGCATTGCAGCATTCGAACGGGTCTCCGTGAAGCTCTTTCGCCTTCTGTAGACTAACAGGCCTTGGAGCACTCAAACATGCAAACAACCGCTCAATCTACGGAGTTGACACATGGTAAACCAAAAACAAGTCATTTAGCCGCGCTCTCACGAGCTGACGAGCTGCGACCCTCCAGCTGGCACCCTAGAAGCTCACGTCAGCGCGCGCTGAATTCGACTGGCCGATGTCTTCCCGAAATCGCGTTTTTGCGCAATGCTGGTGAACTGCGTCCACAAACACCTGTTCGAGCTGGCAGCATGGTCGAGCGGAGAGATGGATTTGCAACAGATTGCACTGTAGGCTACAGTGGAGACGCTACAGTGTAGCGTCTCCTTGGCGGTGTCAGCGGATCCTCGTCATCGATCAACCGGCCGGCCGATCTCTCTAAAATATCCATACCGGTCTGTACTGTACATACACGAGAGATCCCCAGGCAGAGAGCCGAGCGTAGTGCACTGCAGAGAGCGATGCAGGTGGCGGCCTGTATGCCCTGTAGGCTACCATAGGTTGCGGAGAACTACGACGTCATAGCTATAATATCTTCGGGTCCTTTTGCTTGGTAGAGATGCCTCAGCTGGTGCGTTGGATATGCACCGAGTCACTATGACCCCACGGTCGCGACGATGACCCCGGCCCATGATTTTTCCGACTTCGCTGAGTGTGCTGCAGCCGCCGGTCAGCAATTTCGGCTCGACAGATGCCACCAAAAATTTACGTACGTTGCGGTGGTCATCAATTGACCGTAAACTTTTTGAACGGTTGTTCAAGGAATGTCGTGCTGTGAGCACACTCGATGCGGTGTCAGACATAAAGAGCCAAATGCAACAGCAAAGCAAGTTCCTTGAAGCGAAAAACACAGCGGTATGGCACCGTCCCAATGCTCAGAGCCGCAAATGGAAGGGGGGCAGTATCAGTATTCTTTTCGATCATAGCGTGTGATGGTATAGCGTGTGATGGCGTGGCACCGCGGAGTGGCCTCATTGGCGTTCGATGTCGATTCTGATCTGTTGTCGAGCGCTTCGGGGACCCAATAAGCGCCGGCTCAACCCTGCACAGCACTTCCCCATCGCATGATGTTGATGGTGCTCCCGATAACGCATTGTATGACTCTTCTTAGGCTCGCATTGTCAATGCGGCATTGAGCTGCGATAATGGAAGGTGGGGGGTACTCGGACGTCACCCTGCAAGTACAGATACTGTAGACAAAAGGACCGCTTACCGCTTTTCTTGAACGAACTCTTTCGAACCAGTTAAGATGCTTGCACACAATGTAACTTTGAAGACATCAATGGAGTTTATTTTGTACGACGCAGACAACTTCTACCATCAGCACTACTAGTACCACATACCCACGCATTTGCGGTGGGTTCCCACTTTAGCAGTCAACGCTGCTCGGTTCGCCACTGCAACTTCCCGTGGAGCCAGACACGTCAATGCCCGAGAACGTCCAACCGGACACCACGTCCTTATTCACCAGGATGTCGTACACCTGGTCGGCTGAGCCAGTGAGTCCGTCGATCGTGATGTCGGTGATGGTCACCTTGCTGGTCGCATCGCCCGTGTAGCCGCCCTTCGACTTGCTGTAGTCCGAGTGGACCACGATGGCGTTCTCCACGTTCGACAGCGTGTTGTCCGTATACGTGATATCGGAGACCTTGCCGTAGAGGTCGATGATGGTCTTGATGCGGATGCCGTTGACGCTGTCCACGATCTTGTTATTCTTCACCGTGAGGCCCGTCACCGTGTCCGACGAGCTCACGGACGAGCCACCAATGGAACCGATGGAGATACCGTGGCCACCGCTGCACGTGTTGCTAGAGAAGACGGTGTTGGTGCTGGATTGCATGGCCAAGCAGTCGTCCTGGTTGTAGATGGTGTTACCCGTGATGGTGACGCCGTCGTTGCTGCTGAGGTCGAATCCGTCCGTGTTTTTGGCGACACCGTCGCCAGCACTGGCATCCAGCGTGAGGCCACTGATGGTGGTGTCCTCGGAGTTGAGGATGCTGAACGTGCGGTAGGGCGTGTTCTTGATCGTGAAGCCCTTGACGGTAGACGAGATGACCTTGTGCATGCGGAAGAAGACGGGCTTGTCGATGGACGTGCCCTGCTTCCAGTACCAAGCGCCCTGTCCGTCAAGAGTACCCGAGCCGCTGACCGTAAGATCCGTTCCGGTAAGGAGGACCAGAGGGCCGTCCCATGTCTGTTGACACCAAGACAAGATAAAAATCTGTTAGCGTGGCGAATGGAACACCGCTATGGAGAATAGAGTCATCAAGAGTTCACCTTTTCGCCGAATGTGGTCGTGCCCGAGAAGACAACGTTGGCCCCCGTCTTTAGGTCACTCAAGTCCAGCGTGACACCAGCTGGTACCGTGAGCGAGCTGATGGTGACGGTGCTGCAGGACGACACGTCTGCGCCGCTGGTGTAGGTGCCCGACAGCGCTGCAGCTGCTGGACTCCACCTCTTGGCGCATCATCGGCGAGCCGTAGACGGAAGCCACGCCGAACGCTGCGACGGCGAAGATAGGCGAGAAGAACTTCATCGTTGTGGCTGTAGGGAGTTTGCTTGGATGGAACGGAGTGAATTCCGGAATGACCTCGAGCGCAGTCGAGTCGAAGCTGTTTGCGGGGAGTCAACGCAGACAGATCCCGTTTACTCGCAACACGCTCGGTTGCAACCCACGGATTGGTGGCACGCCATCGGAGCTGTTGAAGCCTTTTCAGCATAGCGAGCGAGCAAACTGTCCATTCTCAGCAGCAACACGTGTCGTGCTGCCCGAGGTGACAATGGACAGCAAGTGTCCGCCGATGAGATCTGCTCGGAACGGAGTCATCTACGCATGAATCGCCCGATCCATCTGGGCGTAGTTGGCAACACCTCAGCCCACAACTGGTTGCCCCGCAATCCGAAGGTGTCGGGTATTGACGAGTCGCAGTGAATGGGTTGTATTGTGAACGGTTGAGCGATCAGTATGGTTAGAATGGTGAGAGGCTTTCGCTTCAGATTGCGAAGATCGTGTCGAAAGACAAGTTGTGGACTGTATTGGCTTCTATCTCTATCCAATGCGGATACATGTCATTCAGTTACCGCTCAAGGTGCGACTTGATCACAAGTTCACATTTACTTCCTCGGGTTTGCAAGGCCTCAATCAAAAACCACTTGCCCACGAACCCGTGTGTGTGTCAGTGCGTGTCTCGCGGGAGATGATACTCGCACTACCCCAAAACTCCAGCGGCACTACCCCGTGCCATGTTTTCGGTACGCGAAGCGGTACACTGCAACTTTGGAGCACGTTTTGGCAGACAACACAAATCCTCGGGGTAAGAACAACTTCATGAAGGCAACGATTTGCTTCGACTGGGACTTGTACTGTCGGTCGTCACAGACTTCCCAGAGGCGAGGGTCTTCGTATACCACTCAAACCCCAAGGCGCTGATGCAGGCTTCGAGGCAGCTCGTTTTCTCAATTTCTCTGAGTGTTCTTCTTCGAAAACAGGTGCAGCTCCGACACGAGTCTCGCCTGCTGTCACGCAGTCTGCATTCCTGTCAGTCGACTTCCGTTTTTCAAGCTCCGTAATGCGCTCCGACAGCGCCTCGTTGACATCAATAAGTTGAGCGATCACAGCGTTCTGATGGTTGATCAGTTGAATCTCACGCGTAAACGGCTTAACCTCTTCTGTGGAGGTCTCACTTGGCTTACGGTTTAGTTCCACACTCCAAGCAAGTAATTCAGGCATCTCCACTTCAAGCGAAACCAGACACATTCGCATCCGCGACGTGTATGGGCTCAACGGGTATCGATCATTGATTTCAGGAAAGTGTTGGATTAATGACGCTACGAGCAGGTCGGCCACTTGCTGGTCAAGGGTCAAGAATCTGTCGTCAAGGGCTATGCTTGACGCGAATAAGATACGCCCGAGCTTTCGAATCTTTGTCTTTGTCGTGGAATCAAAACCGGCCAACGAAGGTATGCTTGGGTTCTCGTCTGCCTTCCAATCACTTAGCACTTTTGACACTTTCCTGTCCTCGTTTGTAGTGTTGAATACATAGGCGAACGCTTTGTTTGTTGCCGTCATGTTCCAACTGCCGCGGTCGAAGATCCATTGCGGGCTAAGTGACGCTTCAGCGTTAGCATGTTGTGCGCCACCTCGGCGAAATGAATGAGATGAGAGACCAACCGATACTCCTGCTCTGGCTTGACTCTCACTTGCTCCCTTAAGCACCCGGTTGACATAACCTTGCATTTTCAATGGGACGGACGCGTGGCGTTGAGGTGTATTCTCCACCATTGTATTTGCAGGTTCACCTTCGTCGTCACAGTTGAGAAGTGCTTCACACAACGGCGTCGTGTCCCTCGCTGGCGCGTCGCCTTTATCGCCGGCAACCTAAAACTGCTCGAGGTCGAGGACCGATGACACTGGAAACGCTTGCATCGCTAGTGCCATTCCAATTGCGTGCAGAGGGCACGTAATGAACGAGCTCTTGTCTGGATAAAGAGATAAACCTTGTTCCTCGGACGTTTTAGCCCGGATCAGACGTATGAAGAGAACGTTGCCCGACGACACCGACAGGTTGCACTTCTGAATGAAAGTAAGGTCGGATGCAAGTCCAAACGCTTACCACATTATGCACAGGTGAGCAGCATCCTGGTACTCTTTGGCCGAGCAAGCGTCAAAGTAGAGCCCGTCGATCAAATTGTGCAAGTCGTCCTTGGTGCATGCGGGCGCCTTACTGACCGTCTCTCCTAGCTGTCGCTTGAGGCAGTGTCGCTCTAGAATGCGTCCCATCTTGAGCAGCTTCTGCTCGATGACGCGCCGATGCAGGGGAAGTCTTCTAGCAGCCAGTTCTTGACGTTGCGGTAGTAGCTCATGACGGTGATTCGCTTCCGCAGCTCACCACCTCGGTCTTGAGCGAACGCGAGATACATGGCGAACCGGTCTAGCAACTTCACGAAGGCCGAGCCGTTGCTGTCCGCCAGGAGGATGCCGCGGATGAAGTCCATCGTGCTATTTTCCGAAGATATATATCCCTTGAACACGCTGATCGCCGTCGACTGCGCTCGCTTTGTGTTTTCAGGAGCAAGGTCTTGGAGGCTCATTGTTTGTATGCCTGGCGTCGGTTGGTTGCTTGATATCCGGCAAATATGCGAATGACTTGATTTGTGTATTGACAAAAATATCTGGCTGTCGCTGCCGACATGATGCGTCGGCCACGTGTCGGCAGCCGGTTGACCTAACCCTAATGATGCTTATAGGTCGATATTCCATGAAGGTAGTCTGTGATTCGTTGAAACAACAAGCTGGCCAATCATAATGGCTCATGCGAGCATACCGAAGACAAGTAACTCGTTATACTGTCGGTTGTTTCACGATATTCATCCGTGTCTCGCCTCCAAGTGGTCACGCTCAAAAACGGACTTTTCATTGGCCAAAATAGGGCATTGCATCTCAAAGGCACCGCAGGAGCCGCATTGGTCAAAATAGTGGCCAAGCACGGCGAGTAGTGCAGCGAGCCGCAGGCGGCGAGCGAGCGGAGTCCATCCAGCTGCCGAGCAAAGCGAAGGCGGCACTTGCAGTAGTGGAGCGAGCTGCGAAGCGAGCGCAACGGGTTGCATCAAACCATATACCTCCGCCCGCAAAGCGGGCGGCGCCGACTCGTCGTGTCAAAGTTTTGAGTTACATGTACAATACAACTCAAAACACACCAATCCGATTGTTTAACCGTGTACGGTTAAACAACCATTCCGCTCGGACCCAGCACCTCAAAGCACAATGATGCATTTCCTAAGTATTCAAGCCTTGTTGCGGCGAACTAGCACACCACCGGACGACTCACTGCGACTCGTCAATACCCGACATCTTCGGATTGCGGGGCAACCAGTTGTGGGCTGAGGTGTTGCCAACTACGCCCAGATGGATCGGGCGATTCATGCGTAGATGACTCCGTTCCGAGCAGATCTCATCGGCGGACACTTGCTGTCCATTGTCACCTCGGGCAGCACGACACGTGTTGCTGCTGAGAATGGACAGTTTGCTCGCTCGCTATGCTGAAAAGGCTTCAACAGCTCCGATGGCGTGCCACCAATCCGTGGGTTGCAACCGAGCGTGTTGCGAGTAAACGGGATCTGTCTGCGTTGACTCCCCGCAAACAGCTTCGACTCGACTGCGCTCGAGGTCATTCCGGAATTCACTCCGTTCCATCCAAGCAAACTCCCTACAGCCACAACGATGAAGTTCTTCTCGCCTATCTTCGCCGTCGCAGCGTTCGGCGTGGCTTCCGTCTACGGCTCGCCGATGATGCGCCAAGAGGTGGAGTCCAGCAGCTGCACGCTGTCGGGCACCTACACCAGCGGCGCAGACGTGTCGTCCTGCAGCACCGTCACCATCAGCTCGCTCACGGTACCAGCTGGTGTCACGCTGGACTTGAGTGACCTAAAGACGGGGCCAACGTTGTCTTCTCGGGCACGACCACATTCGGCGAAAAGGTGAACTCTTGATGACTCTATTCTCCATAGCGGTGTTCCATTCGCCACGCTAACAGATTTTTATCTTGTCTTGGTGTCAACAGACATGGGACGGCCCTCTGGTCCTCCTTACCGGAACGGATCTTACGGTCAGCGGCTCGGGTACTCTTGACGGACAGGGCGCTTGGTACTGGAAGCAGGGCACGTCCATCGACAAGCCCGTCTTCTTCCGCATGCACAAGGTCATCTCGTCTACCGTCAAGGGCTTCACGATCAAGAACACGCCCTACCGCACGTTCAGCATCCTCAACTCCGAGGACACCACCATCAGTGGCCTCACGCTGGATGCCAGTGCTGGCGACGGTGTCGCCAAAAACACGGACGGATTCGACCTCAGCAGCAACGACGGCGTCACCATCACGGGTAACACCATCTACAACCAGGACGACTGCTTGGCCATGCAATCCAGCACCAACACCGTCTTCTCTA
The DNA here is from genome assembly GCA_011947335.1 of Phytophthora constricta. Lineage (NCBI taxonomy): Eukaryota > Oomycota > Peronosporomycetes > Peronosporales > Peronosporaceae > Phytophthora > Phytophthora constricta. The sequence continues at coordinate 3,517 of JAAVTI010000113.1, read as the reverse complement.
GCAACACGTGCAGCGGTGGCCACGGTATCTCCATCGGTTCCATTGGTGGCTCGTCCGTGAGCTCGTCGGACACGGTGACGGGCCTCACGGTGAAGAATAACAAGATCGTGGACAGCGTCAACGGCATCCGCATCAAGACCATCATCGACCTCTACGGCAAGGTCTCCGATATCACGTATACGGACAACACGCTGTCGAACGTGGAGAACGCCATCGTGGTCCACTCGGACTACAGCAAGTCGAAGGGCGGCTACACGGGCGATGCGACCAGCAAGGTGACCATCACCGACATCACGATCGACGGACTCACTGGCTCAGCCGACCAGGTGTACGACATCCTGGTGAATAAGGACGTGGTGTCCGGTTGGACGTTCTCGGGCATTGACGTGTCTGGCTCCACGGGAAGTTGCAGTGGCGAACCGAGCAGCGTTGACTGCTAAAGTGGGAACCCACCGCAAATGCGTGGGTATGTGGTACTAGTAGTGCTGATGGTAGAAGTTGTCTGCGTCGTACAAAATAAACTCCATTGATGTCTTCAAAGTTACATTGTGTGCAAGCATCTTAACTGGTTCGAAAGAGTTCGTTCAAGAAAAGCGGTAAGCGGTCCTTTTGTCTACAGTATCTGTACTTGCAGGGTGACGTCCGAGTACCCCCCACCTTCCATTATCGCAGCTCAATGCCGCATTGACAATGCGAGCCTAAGAAGAGTCATACAATGCGTTATCGGGAGCACCATCAACATCATGCGATGGGGAAGTGCTGTGCAGGGTTGAGCCGGCGCTTATTGGGTCCCCGAAGCGCTCGACAACAGATCAGAATCGACATCGAACGCCAATGAGGCCACTCCGCGGTGCCACGCCATCACACGCTATACCATCACACGCTATGATCGAAAAGAATACTGATACTGCCCCCCTTCCATTTGCGGCTCTGAGCATTGGGACGGTGCCATACCGCTGTGTTTTTCGCTTCAAGGAACTTGCTTTGCTGTTGCATTTGGCTCTTTATGTCTGACACCGCATCGAGTGTGCTCACAGCACGACATTCCTTGAACAACCGTTCAAAAAGTTTACGGTCAATTGATGACCACCGCAACGTACGTAAATTTTTGGTGGCATCTGTCGAGCCGAAATTGCTGACCGGCGGCTGCAGCACACTCAGCGAAGTCGGAAAAATCATGGGCCGGGGTCATCGTCGCGACCGTGGGGTCATAGTGACTCGGTGCATATCCAACGCACCAGCTGAGGCATCTCTACCAAGCAAAAGGACCCGAAGATATTATAGCTATGACGTCGTAGTTCTCCGCAACCTATGGTAGCCTACAGGGCATACAGGCCGCCACCTGCATCGCTCTCTGCAGTGCACTACGCTCGGCTCTCTGCCTGGGGATCTCTCGTGTATGTACAGTACAGACCGGTATGGATATTTTAGAGAGATCGGCCGGCCGGTTGATCGATGACGAGGATCCGCTGACACCGCCAAGGAGACGCTACACTGTAGCGTCTCCACTGTAGCCTACAGTGCAATCTGTTGCAAATCCATCTCTCCGCTCGACCATGCTGCCAGCTCGAACAGGTGTTTGTGGACGCAGTTCACCAGCATTGCGCAAAAACGCGATTTCGGGAAGACATCGGCCAGTCGAATTCAGCGCGCGCTGACGTGAGCTTCTAGGGTGCCAGCTGGAGGGTCGCAGCTCGTCAGCTCGTGAGAGCGCGGCTAAATGACTTGTTTTTGGTTTACCATGTGTCAACTCCGTAGATTGAGCGGTTGTTTGCATGTTTGAGTGCTCCAAGGCCTGTTAGTCTACAGAAGGCGAAAGAGCTTCACGGAGACCCGTTCGAATGCTGCAATGCCGCAGATCTCGGGTCTGGCAGGCGCGTCGTGTAGCGTCCATGGGGTGCCTGTTCGTGCTGCTGGCGTATGTCCTTGTTCAGCCGTCAAGGCGGGAGCTCAACCCCGACAGCCGTTTGCAAATCCGTGGCGCGTCGTAGTAAATATATAGCGGCGATGTGTGCCGTTGCCGCATTCTCTGGGTGTGCGAATCGTCTCGCCTATACAAAACACAGCACCAGGCTCCCGAAAGCGAGGCAAGTGCTGGTCAGCCTGCATTATCGCTTGTTTGGGTCGGCCAGTAATGCTTTTCTCCAGCTCATCCAACGACGTCCTTGACTTAACGATGCTATGACCAGGAAGCTGCGGTGACAGCTGTTTGCTTCGGCAAAAACACTTGTGTAGTCGACGTTGTACGGAGACAGTCCCTGACACATGCCTGCCTATCTATGCATCTCGTGTCACGAGTTGCATCGCAGGTGCCTGCTTCGAGGCGGACCATTAATCGTTTGATGTGCCGGCTCGTGGCGGGTGGCTCCAGCTCGCGTCCATACCCGGCCCAAACAGCTCAATTAGGCACATTTAACATGCCTTATCAATGGAGCATCTGGCGCGCACGCAGGCATAGGGACCTGCTTCCCTCGTTCACGAACTCCCTACAGTGTACCGTTGTCGCTACGCTGGGTCCGTTCGAACAGCCAGACGAACTAATGGCAGAGCTCAACATTAACGTTTACTAAGTGGTCCATAGTGGCTCACGTATAGCAGCTCGGCGGCCGTCCCGCCTCACATCTTCAGGCTCACTTTCCAATTTGCATTCCCCCAAGCACTTCCTGCACAGCCTCAGGGTTTAAAAGCACGAACCAAATACGATGAAGTTCTTCTCCGCCACGATCGCCTTGCTCGCGCTGTTCGCCGTCAGCGCCGACGCAGGCAACAAGCTGCGTCAAGAGCAGCAGAGCTCCGTGCAGCAACAGAGTCCGGTACAACAGACCAGCAGCAGCAGCGGCTGCAACCTCACGGGCACGTACAAGAAAGGCGCCGACATCTCGTCGTGCAGCAGCATCACCATCGGCTCGCTCTCCGTGCCCGCCGGCGTCACGCTGGACCTGAGCAAGGCCAAGAGTGGCGCCACCATCGAGTTCACGGGTACGACCACGTTCGGCACGCAGAAGTGGGATGGCCCTCTCGTGCTGCTGAGCGGCAACGACCTCACAGTTAAGGGATCCGGTACTCTGGACGGCCAGGGTGCCTGGTACTGGAAGCAGGGTCAGTCGATCACCCGTCCGGTGTTCTTTCGTCTGCTGCGTGTCACGGGCTCGACGCTGTCGGGCTTCAACATCAAGAACATGCCGTACCGCACCTTCAGCATTGTCAACTCCCAGCAGACCACCATCACTGGCCTGACGCTCGACTCGCGCGCCGGCAACGGCCTCGCCAAGAACACGGACGGCTTCGACCTCACCAAGAATGACCACATCACCATCACGCACAACAAGATCTACAACCAGGACGACTGCCTGGCCATGCAATCCAGCACCAACACGGTCTTCAGCCACAACTACTGCTGCAATGGCCACGGCATTGCGATCGGTTCTCTAGGCGGCAACACTGTCGACCAGTCCACAACGGTCTCGGGCCTCACGGTCGAGGGCAATACTATTGAGAACTCGGACAACGGTCTTCG
>JAAVTI010001139.1:0-10417 GCA_011947335.1 Phytophthora constricta | reverse complement strand
CACCACGTTTACCCAGATCGCAATGTCCGAGAGCAATTAAGCCAAGCTTGGATTACGCGGTAGAGGGGAGCGCGCGAGTCCTGTGCGTTATCCGCACCATGATGCATGATACGATAGGTGGTGCCGTCATCTGCAATAATAGATTCGCGCACGGTGAGCTACACCCCCATTACCTTAAAGCACAATCCGGAATCAGTGGTGTAGCCAGGACTTCTTACGGACTTCTTACGAGCGTGGAGTAGACAGCCCTGCACACGATCTAGAGATGCAGTCATCGAAGCACAGCACCATGTCCAGACTCAGCAGCTCGTTCGCACTGAGGTCCTCCTACCATTCCAGCATGGGCTTCTGACGCCCATTACCCTGGTATGTAAACTTATTTATTAGTACTATAAATCAGGGTCAGTCGTGTTCATATTAGGAGTAATGACAGGTCAGTGAAGTCAGTAATTCTACTAGAAAAGTAAGGGTTTAGGCTAAATCCAATCACCTCTGTTCGATTCGGCTTCCATAGTCTAATTAAAAATAAATGCTTTACCACCGGCGGCGATTGCGCTGTCTGCGACATCGACGTCGGAGATAAACTATCAACCAACTGTGCGAAGGTTGCTCCACAGTTCCGAGAAAACTCTCTGACTGATCAAGGGACCCTGTCCGCGGATATGCTCGAGATCTCCATGGGCATACCAATTGTCGATCATTAAGAGATGGCGTGGATATGAGACTGGTATTATTACCGTCTGGTAAACAGCCTGACACGCTTGATGGTGTATCCCATGCCGTTGATCAACGATTGCTTAAGATGGATAAAGTGCTTTGGTTTTGCTCCTGGATATGGCAAGTGGATACTGGGTCGTTTGATTAAACCATGCTCCTTGATATCGGGTTCATCAAACATTCGGGCTTCAGTACTTCGTCCATTTCACAAAAATGCGCCGCAGACTACAAGAAGCACTGACAACGCGTTGTACGGCTACCTTCGGATCAAGTCTGGCATGGATACATCCAAGCTGATCGACTTGTTCGAGGTGGGTGAGCCGGAACCGAAGCCGAAGCCATCGATATTGGGTCGACGATCTTACATCGACGACATCCTGGTGACTGCTGGATCGTGGAATTCCCTGTGCACGAAAGTCGAGAATTTGCTCGAGACTTGTGACCGGTGGAACCTTTCGATCAGCGTGGCCAAGAGCTTCTGGGGCTATCACAAGGTCGATTACTTGGGTCACCGAGTGTCTTCCGACGGTCTCGAAGCATATCCGAAAGATCTGGAAGCTCTGGTCAACTTGCCTTTCCCACGAACATTGCGATCAATGCAGTCATTCCTCGGGAGTCTCAACTACTACAGTCGCTTCATCGAAGACTTCGCGATCTATGCCGCCATCTTGTACGAACTGCGAGAGGCAGATTTTCATGAGATGAGCCGTAGACAGCGTATCGAAGCTGTGACGAATGAGACTGAGGACGACGAGTCGCTGACCCGCGAGGAAGACAAGTGGACTCGTGCTCAAGTGGCCTTCACCATATTGAAGGACAAGATCGTGACTGCCCCGATCTTACAGCACTTCGATCCCGATCGGACTCCGGTCGTAATAGTCTATGCGAGCAAGTGGGCGATATCGGCAGCATTGGTGCAGGAGCATGACGGCGTGTACAAGCCAGTTACCTTCACCAGTCGGACATTGAAGCCAAATGAGTTGAATTACGGGATCGTCGATAAAGAGGTGTTGGCTCTCTTGAGGATTTTGGATGTTTGCTTCACGCTATTAGTGACGAGATCGGTCCGGGTCTTAACCCGACATTCGACGCTGGCGTGGTTGGTGCATTCTTCTGGATTCCAGGGTCGACTTGGACGATGGGCTGCACTCTTGTCCCCGTGGACACTTGAGATCATGAAGTGCACGAAAGGTGAAGACGAAATACTGGGGACCATCGCTGCGAGCATCACCCCACGCGAGGAGATCGACTCGATCTTGACGTCGATTGCTCCGAGGAAACAGCCCCGAGAGGTGATCTCGATGACGCCGCCGACAGTAGAACCGGATGAAGAATTGCTAGTCGTGAGCTTCGATGGGTCAGCTCGTGCCAAGCGGGCTGGCGGAGCTTATAGCGCGATCGTCTGGAAGCTTCCGGAATGGACGGTGATCGCAGCTGCATCCGAGTACATGAACGATCTGACAGTGAACGAAGCCGAGTACCGAGGCTTGTTGCTGTGCTTCGATCTCCTGTCCACCTTGGACAGGGGGCGCCTCGTGGTCTGCGGTGACTCCAACTTGGTGATCCGCCAAATGAAGGGCGAGATCGAGTGCAAAGCGCCCGGTCTAACTCTGCTGCGCCAGAAAGCACTGGAGCACCTGAGATCTTGGCCCAAGCATGAGTTCCTGCACATGAAGAGGGATTGGAACCAGAGTGCAGACCGGTTAGCCAGCGCAGCGTTGCAACGTCAGGAAGGCACCATAGTTACCTCCGCGGAAGATCGCCAGGACTTGGTCACACTCAACCGGCTAGGTGAGCTCCTGATCCCCAGGGATAAAAGCAGTGTCGTCCGGGTATCTGCGGTGACGAGATCACAGGGTCGAAGGCGCGCTCAACCGGAAGTGCTGCAGGAAGAAATCGTGCAACGAATGAGAGGTGAGCGAATCCTACAAGCACAGGATGAGGAGAAGTGGATGACCGATCTCAAGTCTTACCTGCGAGGTGACTTGGGTGATCTAACTCCTGACGAAGCGAGATCATGCGGCAAGATCGCGGTAGACTACGAACTCGACGAGATCGGTTTGCTGTTTTATTGCCCCACGACGCGGCGAATGGATGAAGATCGAGATCAGATCGCAAGGTTGGTGATCCCGGAGAACCTGCAACAAGACTTCCTGCATCATTATCATGCGAGTTTGGAAGGCGGGCATCAAGGCATCGGCAGGACTTACCAACGGATCCGATCGCATTTCCACTGGAGAGGCTTATATCGAAGTGTCCAGCGCTACGTAGGGGAATGTGTGGATTGTGAGACTGGGAAAGGGCGACCCCTAATACAGGGAGAGTCACCTGGCAATATGCAGGCCACGTACCCGTTCCAGATCATCGCGATGGACCACATCCCTTCTCTGCCGAGATCGTACAAGGGCAACACCGAACTGCTGATCTGGGTCGACTTGTTCACTGGATATGTGGTGGCGAAGGCGAGCTCCTCGAGATCAGCCCAGACGATTGCGGAGAATTATGAAGAGTGCGTCTTCCGACGCTTCGGCGCAAGCGAGGCCATACGCCATGATCGTGAGCCAGGTTTTATGTCTGATTTTTCCGTGCATTCAACCGGATCCTCGGACAAAGACAGCGCGCCACGATGGCCTACCGGCCGCAAGCCAATGGGACGGCAGAACGGATGGTGCAAACGCTGACGCGCGCCTTGAAGATGTATGTCGCAGATGTAAATCAGAAGGACTGGGATGAGTACGCAGAACGCTTGACGTTCGCGCTCAACACAGCACAAGACCGCGTGCGTGGTGACACTCCGTTCTACTTGGTCCATGGCTGGGACCCGCGATCTACGCTGGAAGCCTCGTTGCCGCTTGGCAGTACCCGACGTCGCGATCGCGATCCAAGACGATGGAGATACCACGTCCAACAGCAGTACCAACGCGCCCGGGAGCAGGTCAACGAAGCTCTACGTGACGCCATTCAACATCGGGCGGAACGTCATAACGATGATGTCCGACCACATGAGATCAAGGCTGGGTCGCAGGTGTGGCTATACTTAGATCGAGTGAAGCAAGGCTACGCGCGGAAGCTCGCCCACATGTGGCACGGACCGTTCCGGGTGATCGAGATGGTGAGCCAATACGCAGCGCGGTTGGAGATCGCCGGCACCGAGTACCGACTCTTCCCCGTTGTCCATGTGTCCAAGCTCAAGCTCGTGAGATCGTTTCCGGACCGGCCAACGATGACCCTAACTGTGGACGAGGGAGAGCGATTCGACTTCGATGAAGGTCTTCTACCCGAGGATAGCTGGGATACAGAGTTGGACGAAGATGAGTTCGAGGTGGACAGGATCGTGGATATGAGGACAGGCCGTCGCACTCGTTATGGGCGCGTTCACCGCGAGTTTCAGGTCTACTGGAAGGGATATGATGAACCTTCCTGGGTAGACGAAGCGGATCTGAACTGCGGCGCGTTGCTGCAGGATTTCGAGCGAGAGAGGGTAGACCGCAACCGCTTTAATGCGATGCAGTCTCACGAAGAGTGAGTGGTGGGGCACTCGCACCGGGTTGGCCGTGGCGAGGAAGTGAAATGGAGGAAGAACCGACAGGGTGGCTGTCGGTTAGAAGGAAGGTGGTGTATGTGAGTGAAGTGGAGGATCGGATGGTCTACACCATCCCGATCTCAATTTGTATATGGAAAAAGGCAAAAATATCGAAGTGCTGGAGCGCCGAAGCCCAGATCATCGAGTGGTGAACGTCATTGAAGGAAACACGAAGAAGTGGAGGACGAAAGAGCGAGGTGCCAATTAATTGAATTACGTGGCCAGAGAAGCTGACAACGGTTGACGCTAAGTTGCCTCCTCCTCTTCATCTTCATCAGTGTCCGCCAGCAGTGAGAACTTGTCCGGAAGCCGATCGATGGTGTTCGCAGGGTGATCGTCCGGCTGACTTCGATATTGGTTACGCCACGGCTCGGCCGTGTCGCAAAGTTGAAGAGCTTCAATCAGATCCCCAGGGGACCCTCCATGACTCCCAGGATACCACTCGCGCTGCTCCCACGGCGTGGAAAAGAAGAAAGATGGGATCGAGCAAAATGTCCAAGTCGCAATGTCCTTCCCGCATGCCACTCAAAATCAACTGAAGGACCACTTTCCAGCGGTCACCGGCACGAGATCGACGCTGCTTCCGCCCGCGGCAATAGCTAGCCAGGAATAAGTTGTTCTGCTGCTGGGTTTTGGTAATAGGAGTGCATGGGTGGATTCCCAAATGGCCTGGAGAGCATGATCCTCGAAGTTCGCGCATGCGTGAAATACGCCGATGAACCAGCCGTTTACGCCGAACGAAACAGGAGGAACATCGATGGCCAATGCCATCCATGGACGGGCATCCAGTAGCGCCCGGACGTTCACCTCGGTAATTAACTCCGACCGCCACTGGGAAGGTGGAGGAACACGCGGTGGGAAGAGCCAACCTCGAGGCTTGGACAGAGGTCGCAAGGTATCCAACGTTAAGTCACCGACGCAGATCCGTTCTACATCAGCAGGAAGCCAAGGGGCGATCTCGCTCGCATTATACAGACGCCGGGCTCGATAACCCGGGATCCAGTCATTGCGGGGAATGAAGGTGCGTCGGAGCGCCGTGATGTCTGCGTCTGAGAGAAGAGCACCCTGGCGGGAAGTGATCACCACTGCAGTCTGGGTAGCACTACTTTCATCAGCCGCTCTGGTGTTGGTATCGTGGCCATCGTCGCTAACAACGCTGCCACCGGAGCCAGAACCGGAGCCATCACTACGTTCATCGCTGGAACCTCCACTTGACCCCTCACTGGAAGAATCACTGGAACCCCCGCTAGATCCACCGTCTGGGCTATCTCCTGTGGGAGCAGAAGCACCGCGGTCAGACTCGTCACCTGAACTTTCAGAGCCGGCGAGATCAACTGGTTGATCTTCAGTACCTGGATCAGACGCCGCTATCTCAACGGGTGGTCGACCTCGACTGGAAGAAGTACGACTCTGAGCAAGAGTCATGCGAACAACCTCGCTGTCGCTACTGCTCAAGGATGCGCGATCTGCACTCTGACTTCGACGTGTTTGTCCTTTGCTGGCCGCTTGCCGCTGGCGCCATCCACGGAGTCGACGACGAGGCGATACAGCAGGGTTGCCCGAGCCTGAGCTGGAGAAGCCTGGAATCCGACGTTCCTGTGTGGTCTGATTTTGCACCCCAGAGACGGAAGCGGCTGTCGAGACGACAGACTGAGACGATGAAACCGACGACGTCTTGTAAATCTTGGCTGGCCGGATGGATCGCAGTGGCGGAGTTGACCTTTTCCTCGGTTGCGCCGACGATGCAACCCTTGGTTTGGGCATGAACCTGATGTGGAAGAAGATAGGAGTCTTCCCGAGTCGGATCGGACTGGAACGGACTGGATGAAAGCCGCCACACCTTGGAGTCGACCGAAAGCCTCATCTCGATCTGCCTGTGTCGATTGAAGTTCCGCCATGAGCTGATCTCGCTCGGTCTCAAGAGATTGAGAAGTAGATTGGGCCATTGCCAATCCACGCCGCAGGATATTGTTATCTTCTTCGAATTTGCGGGATGATTCCCAACCACCGCGCTGCTGATTGTAAAGACTTTCAAGTCGCGCGATCGCAGACCGTGATGTGGCGATTTGACTTTCTACAAGAGATTACAAACGACTCATCGAGGATTAGTCGTGAACGGATAACTGGAAAAGACCCAACAGGAACGTACCAGCAGTTTTCATATCCGAGGGCTCGATCTCGACGCGTGGTGGCGCGACGGAGTTGCTCCTCCAAGTCAGCGTTAGTTTTCTCTTCGGTGGCCAGCTGGCGCACGAGGCGGTCACGCTCTTCACGGCATCGAGCGATCTGAAGTTCGGAACTTTGGGCTTGAGATCGGATCTTGCGGGATAAATCATCAACTTGACCCTCCAAGGCTGTCACTCGGCGTAATAGCCGTCCGACTTTGCCCTCGGAATTGTTCAGCAATGATTCTGTGTCTTGGGCCCGCTCGTTGGCGTCGGCCAAGGCCTCCACGGCCGAATCTCGATCTGTTTCAGCAAGTTCTAGATCACGCCGCAACTTCACGAGCTGAGTGGAAGTCGCTGGGTCAGGTGGCGCGGCATTCAACCTCGCCGTCAGATCATCGATCCGTGTTTGAAAGTCGCGAACAGCCTCCTCGTGAATGTGCTGCAGCGTGGTATATTGAGAGTGGAGATCACGTATCTGGTCAGATTGATCACGCCTTTCGTGCAGTACCGCCTGGTACTCAGCGGCTTTCCCGAGCGCGTCCTGTAGCTGGCGGTGTTTGACATCGTATTTTTGCTGGCAATACTGCACAAATGGTGCAGCAGCATTAGCAGCGGCTGTCATCTGGCGATTCAATTCATCAACTCGTCGCTGAAGTGCTGCATGCGCTTGGTGCATATTCGCATTATCACGTTGAAGATCCTGGTACGCCCGATCCCGGTCTATGGCGGCAGCCAATCCTGCAAGCGTGGACTTGATATCCGCATAGTTAATGGCTGGAACATCGGCATCCAAGATCGGAGCCTCCACGTAATCCCGGATATCGTGATCACCCCCGCATGATCGTCTTGTACGGGGCCTTGGAATACGGCACGTGTATCGCCTGACAGCGGATTGTGATCTTCTGTTTCCACGCCAGGCTCTGGAGCGACAGCTTCAGGATCAGCAGCACCAGGAATATCCTCTGCAGCATGTCTGTGACGGCCGCCCGTCCCTGTTCGAAGCGGAACGAGAGCAAGAGATGACGCCACGTTAATAAGCAGCATGGGTTCACGTATACCAGCTTCTCAGACAGGTGACGTACCAGGAAAGACGGCAGTATCGTTGTCCGACATTGGGCAGGGAGCGGAGAGAGTCCGCAGTCTGGAGAGAATCTTGGAGTGGCTCTGAACATGCCCGCAGCCCCACCGTTGTGCGGCAGGCCCGCGCGCAGGGGGCGGTTGTGGTGAAGCACATCTTGGATTGATTGACTTGATGGGTTGGATGTCTCAAGTGATGTGATGGACACAGTGGTCCGGACTAGGGGTTCAACTGGATATCTTGATTGCGTAATCAAAAGTTGGGTCCAGCACGTCCCAGATCAAGATCGGCACAATCATTCCGGTAACCGATCTTCGTGGCCGAGATCAGACCTGATCTCGGATACCCAGATCATGGGTTGATGGAACAATGATTTCGATACATCAATTTGGACTGCGTATGGGAACAGTCATTGAGGAACGCGGTTTGGCCTAAGGTCGAAACCCACCAAGTGGCGTAAGCAGGAGATGGTTGGCTGAGTTGTACCCAGGGTGCAATGAGATCTTCGTCGCGATCACTTTGCGACGGGAGCCAGTGCGACCGCATATCAAGGCGAATGTAAGGGAAGCGTAGAGGAGAAGCATAGGGTAGAAGGTGATAGGAATGCTAAGGAACAAACAGAGTTCAATTTGCCTCCTTCTGCACAAGCGCCTTCGGACTTCGCCTCAGGCGGGAATTAAATTGGCCCACTGAGTGCTCGCTGCGTGCTACGGAGACTACGGTGGAACCCCTGGATTGTTTGGCCAGGCTTCATCGGCTCTCACTCAAGACCCCGCTATAGGAAGCGGCAAACAACAAGGAAAGGAAAGGAAGGGAACACACACCCCTACAAGGCAACCCCAAGGGCCCAGATTGTATTCTGGCCCGTCGGCTCCGATCTCGAGCTACCTCGATCGCTGTCGACAACCCCATCCGTCGCTGCCCGAAGAATTCCCGTTGCAGCGACCCCCACGTCCCACGCCCCGCCAAGGCGGTTCACCTGACGCCCCGCGCATCCTCCTGAGACATCAGAGGAGCAGAGCTAGCTCACCGACGGGTACACAAGGTGAAAAGAAATTCAGCATCCACACGGACGATCGGAGTACCCCTCCGTAGTCGGTAGTCTGGGCGCCGTGCGTTAGTGGACAGCGAACGCGTTTTCGCTTGTCCCGCTACACCACACAACTATAGCAACGCTGACATAATACTACATGCATGCAAAATCGCTCTCCTAGCCGCTGCGTTCCACGCGCTACCATCCTCGCCGCCGCAGCAAAGCCGCAGACGCCAGGCCATTGCCTTCAACGCCACCAGCCAGCCGCTGTGCCCTGCCCTTCTGGCCGCAGTCATCTATCGCTACCGTCGCAGCCCGTCCACCATCGCTGCTATCCACCACCGCCGCAGTCCATCCCTGCCGACACTGTACTTTCGCCGCTATCACTCTAGCCTATACTTAAGTCAAGTCAGTGCTTGTCCGAAAGTTTTCTTGGGGTGCGAAAATCGATCTGTTGTATGGTAGCCTAGTCACGGTCTGCAAAATCTAGCTCCGCGTCACATGCCATCCATCCATCCTGTCGGTATCTATAACATACTTCTCTGTTCCACGAAAGTATGACCATTTAGTTTTTTTGTGAACCACATATTGTGTTACATGCACATCATTGGTCAAATTGCATTGCTTATAAAATGAACGGTTCGCGCAACTAAAACCGCGCTAGAGAACAACATAATTCCATCATTTTGCGACGCCGCGCACACCCGGAGTTAAGGACCTCTCGCCCAGCACGTGCGTTACTGTGGCGCTCTTTCTTACCGACGCAGCGCGAAAGGGCGTCCCAGTCACGGCAGCGTACAGGCAGCTGTTAAACGTCTAAAAAATCAGTCGTTCAGCAGTGAGCTAAGCACCGCGATGATCCCAGAACGCAAGGCCCCAAGCGCTCCGATTATGTTTACCTAAAAGATTGGTTGCACACATTTAAAAATTAGCCTAATTCCGCGTCCATTTGGGTTGGATGAAATAAACCCGTGGTTCGATAAATTGCTATATAACAGCGATCGGAACAGCCTGTTCGGACCCGGCAGCGCCGTCAGCGCGACCCACCCAACACATCTACAGCCGGCAACGGACCCAAAACAACGTTCCCGTGGACGTCGCGAAAGAGCGGCAGCATAAGAGAGAGATTGCGCCGTCCGGGAATCGAACCCGGGGCATCTCGTTGGCAACGAGATATTTTACCACTAAACCAACGGCGCTTACGGAACGCCAGCATCCACAAACGCTTTCACAAACGCGCCTGCCCACGCTACCACATGCTATGCTGTACTAGAAGTCGTATGGGAGTACGTTTATCGTTCCATTCACAGCCATCGAACCTAGGTACGTCCAAGTTTGGTCAGGTATTTACCAAGTTTATATCAGGTTTGGTAAATGTATTTCCCAGGTATCTAACAGGTGTTTCTCTATTGTGTTTGAATTAGATGTTTGGTCAGAGTCGTAGCTCATCGGCTTAGGTCACTGGGCTGGCGTCACCTATTGTAACTAAAACGTACGAGGTAGAGTGCCAAGGTTCCATGAGCGAGCGAGAGAAATACCTGCGGGCCTAGCAAGCGTTCGGGTGTATTAGCGGCGAGCTGGCGCAGTTCTAGGATAATTTGTTTGAAATTAAAGTTTGATGAGTGGTGGCATAATCTTCGTCAATACAAGATTACTGTTGTTGCACCCGCAAATGGCAGTGATGGTAGTGATCACAGTCAGGAGCCGACCGGCGATACCAGCACAGGAGGTCGGAATGAAATAGACGGTACCGGCTCGGGCGCGTGTTCGCCTAGAAGTGAGGCTGATGATGTTGGGAACCAAGATAATGGTAGCTATGGGGGTGAAAGTTCACAGAA